>JAVJIX010000156.1:1097500-1192500 GCA_036785185.1 Paratrypauchen microcephalus | reverse complement strand
CAGATTGACTTGCACTGTGTTTTTAATAAGACCAGACCCCTGTCCAGGAATAGACTGGACTCTGCAGGAGGATGGTACACTCAGGGTCATTCCACATTCCAAAGTTGTAAGTATAAATTGAAAAATAGTGTGTGCAATTTGAGGGCGTGTTGTGTGTGATTTAGCAATGAGAAGTGCACATATTATTTCTGCCTCAAAACTGATAAGCTATGTAAATGAGAGGATTCGGCGAGTGTAAAAGTTTGCGCGCTTCTGTTTCTATATAGGTTATTGAAATGTGATGCAAAAGTAATAATAATACATTTTATTTATAAAGCGCTTTTCAAGACACTCAAAGATGCTGTACAGAAGGTAAAATCAGTAATAAAACAAGTAATAAAACAATAAACAATCAGACAAACATTAAACATTAAGAAACATTAAAAGCAGTTTTAAAAAGGTGAGTCTTGAGCAGTTTTTTGAAGGTGGGGAGGTCAGAGCAGTCACGGATAGGTCGTGGGAGTGAGTTCCAGAGGGTCGGGGCAGCAACGGAGAAAGCTCTGTCACCCCAGGTTCGGAGCTTGGTCCTGTAGGGGAGGGACAGGAGGTTGGCATCGGAGGAACGGAGGGAGCGGTGCAGGAGGTCAGAGAGGTATGATGGAGCCAGGTTATGGAGGGACTCAACAAAAATATAAACGCAACACTTTTGTTTTTGCTCCCATTTTTCATGAGATGGACTTAAAGATCTAAAATTCATTCCAGATACACAATATTACCGTTTCTCTCAAACATTGTTCACCAATCTGTCTAAATGTGTGATAGTGAGCACTTCTGCTTTGCTGAGATAATCCATCCCACCTCACAGGTGCGCCACATCAAGATGCTGATCTGACATCATGATTAGTGCACAGGTGTGCCTTATACTGCCCACAATAAAAGGCCACCCTGAAATGTGCTTTTTTTTTTTTTTTTTTTTTTTTTGCTTTATTGGGGGTCTGGGGACTCAGAACTAGTCAGTATCTGGTGTGACCACCATTTGCCTCATGCAGTGCAACACATCTTCTTCGCATAGAGTTTATCAGATTGTCAGTTGTGGCCTGTGGAATGTTGGTCCACTCCTCTTCAATGGCTGTGCAAAGTTGCTGGATATTAGTGGGAGCTGGTACAAGCACATCCCAAACATGCTCAATGGGTGACATGTCCGGTGAGTATGCTGGCCATGCAAGAACTGGGACATTTGCAGCTTCCAAGAATTGTGTACAGATCCTTGCAACATGGGGCCGTGCATTATCTTGCTGAAACATGAGGTGATGTTCATGGATGTATGGCACAACAATGGGCCTCAGGATCTCATCACGGTATCTCTGTGCATTCAAAATGCCATCAATAAAATGCACCTGTGTTCTTCGTCCATAACAGATGCCTGCCCATACCATAACCCCACCACCACCATGGGCCACTCGATCCACAACATTGACATCAGCAAAGCGCTCACCCACACGACGCCACATCTGCCATCTGCCCTGAACAATGTAAACCGAGATTCATCCGTGAAGAGAACACCTCTCCAACGTGCCAGACGCCATCGAATGTGAGCATTTGCCCACTCAAGTCTGTTACGGCGACGATCTGGAGTCAGGTTAAGACCCCGATGAGGACGATGAGCATGCAGTTGAGCTTCCCTGAGATGGTTTCTGACAGTTTGTGCAGAAATTGTTTGGTTATGCAAACCAATTGTTTCAGCACCTGTCTGAGTGGCTGGTCTCAGACAATCTTGGAGGTGAACCTGCTGGATGTGGAGGTCCTGGGCTGGTGTGGTTACACGTGGTCTGCGGTTGTGAGGCCGGTTGGATGTACTGCCATATTCTCTGAAACGCCTTTGGAGACGGCTTATGGTGGAGAAATGAATATTCAATGCACGAGCAACAGATCTGGTTAACATTCCTGCTGTCAGCATGCCAGTTGCACGCTCCCTCAATGCTTGTGACATCTGTGGCATTTTGCTGTGAGACAAAACTGCACATTTCAGAGTGGCCTTTTATTGTGGGCAGTATAAGGCACACCTGTGCACTAATCATGATGTCAGATCAGCATCTTGATGTGGCACACCTGTGAGGTGGGATGGATTATCTCAGCAAAGCAGAAGTGCTCACTATCACACATTTAGACAGATTTGTGAACAATGTTTGAGAGAAATGGTAATATTGTGTATCTGGAATGAATTTTAGATCTTTAAGTCCATCTCATGAAAAATGGGAGCAGAAACAAAAGTGTTGCGTTTATATTTTTGTTGAGTGTAGGTCATGAGGAGGACTTTGAATTGGATGCACTGAGGGATGGGAAGCCAGTGGAGATTTTGGAGGACAGGAGTGATGTGGTCTCGGGAGCAGGTGTGGGTGAGGAGGCGGGCAGCAGAGTTTTGGATGTATTGGAGTTTGTTGAGAGTTTTGGAGGGTAGACCATAGAAAAGGCTATTGCAGTAGTCGATTCGAGAGGTAATGAATGCATGAATGAGAGTTTCAGCAGCAGAGAAAGAAAGGGATGGGCGGAGTTGTACAATGTTTTTGAGATGAAAGAAAGCAGTCCGGGTTATGTAGTTTATGTGTTGTTGGTATGAGAGTGTGGTGTCAAAAAGAATGCCAAGGTTTCGGATGAGTGGGGATGGAGTGAGGGTTGTGCTGTCTAAGGTCAGGCTGAAGTCTTGGGTGGATTTGGTGATGTTTTTGGGGCCAATAATGATTAAGTCGGATTTGTCGCAGTTTAGTTTTAGGAAATTGTGTTGTATCCACGTTTTGATTTCGGAGAGGCAGTGGGTGAGGGAAGAGTGAGTTGTGGAGTTGATGGATTTAGTAGTTATGTAAAGTTGAATACCGTCGTCGTAGCAGTGAAAATGGAGGCCGTGGCGGCAAATGATGCTTCCAAGGGAAAGGAGGTAGAGGATGAACAGGAGGGGACCAAGCACTGAACCTTGGGGGACACCTTGCAATAGGGGAGCGGTGGAGGAGGAGCAGTTGTTGATATGGATGAATTGTTGACGGTTAGTGAGGTAAGAGTTGATCCAGGATAGTGCTGAGCCGGTGATGTTGAAAGAGTTCTTGAGACGGGAGAGGAGGCTGGAGTGGCTGATAGTGTCAAATGCTGCTGTAAGGTCCAAGAGGATGAGGATACTGAAGTGGCCAGAGTCAGAAGAGAGGAGGAGATCATTGGTGACTTTGAGAACGGCTGTTTCTGTACTGTGTTGTGGACGGAAACCAGACTGGAATGGTTCAAACAGGCTTTTGGATTTGAAATGGGCTTTGAGTTGGGTGGCTATGACTCTTTCCAGGATTTTGGACAGATATGGAAGGTTTGAAATGGGGCAATTTGCAATTTTGTCAGGGTCAAGACCGGGGTTTTTTTAGGATAGGGGTGATGGCAGCCAGCTTGAGAGACTGCGGGACAGAACCAGTGGTGAGTGAGGAGTTGATGATTGTTGTTATTAGCGGAGAGATGATTGGAAAGCAGTCTTTGACTGACAAAATATGCACCATAGGTAAAATCCTCCAGCTTAGGTCCTGACCAAGCCGAAGCAAGAAGATCATGGAGATCGTCCCCGGGCGCAGTAATGTGCTGCCCACTGCTCCTAATAACAGGATGGGTTAAATGCAGAGAAGAATTTCTCCAGTGTGAGCTCAATAAAGTTGCTTCTTCTGATGAGTGCAGAGGGGATGGGGTCGAGTGAACAGGTGGGGGTTTTCATGGAGGAAAGAAGTTTAGAAAGTTAGGGGAGAAATGGGAAAGTTGCTGAGCTGAGTTTGGGGGAATCAGAAGGGAGGCCTGAAGAGGGAGTGAGTTTTTGGATTTGAAATATGAAAGGGAAAGTGTTGCATTTGTCTACTGTAGAAGATGAAGAGGTGTTGTCACTGGGTTTGAGGAGTGTGTTTATTGTGGAGAACAGAGCTTTGGGGTTATTGGAACCAGAGTGAATGAGGTTGGAATAGAAGTTTGACCGGGCTGCGTTGAGGGCATCTTTATATTGACGGAAGTGATCTGTGTAGGCTTGGAAATGGATGGTTAGACCAGATTTACTAAGCAGTCTCTTAAGCTGGCGCTTTGGGGATTTCATTTTATGGAGTTCAGGAGTGTACCAGGGTGCTGTGTGGGTGAAAGAAACAGATTTGGTTGTTACGGGAGCAAGTTGGTCAAGGCAGGAGGAAAGTGTGTTATTGTAGTAATTAACAAGTTCAGAGGAGTTATCAGACTGTGGGGGAGGGCAGGTGGACAATTTTGTGGCAAGGGAATTTGAAAAAGCAGAAGGGGAGAGGGATTTGAGGTTCCAGAATGAGATAGTACGCTTGGTTTTTGGGATGGGAAGAGGCAGGTCAATGTCTAGGGTGATAGCCAGGTGGTCAGATATATGAAGGTTGTGGCTGGTAAGATTTGGGATTTTGTCACAGGTAGTGCAGACCAGGTCCAGGATATGGGTGGGGAAACTGACATGTTGGTTGATGTTAAAACATTTTAAAAGGTCCAAAAATTCAGCTGCAGGTTTTGAATCAGGGTTGTCGATGTGGAGGTTGAAATCACCGAGGATGAGGAGGGAAGGTGAGATTGCAGAGAGCTGAGTGACACTGTTTAAAAACAGTGTGTTCAAATGAGTTAGTGTGTAAAGATGTGATGGGAGTGATTTTAATGTCCTTTCTGTATAGACCCCTTTACAGTTAGTAAACAGACATGACGTCACCGGCATGTGCGTGCACTGTTGACCCAGAATTAACCATGGCGGACCATAGCGGAGTATCTGAATGATAGGGAGAGCTACATTCAAAAGCTCACGTTGAGCAACGGGGTTCGACTACCAGATCCTTACGGAGTGGCAATACAACAGAAAGTGGCCAGATTTACAGTGGCCAGATATCCACTGTTATTTAGTCGAGAAGCCCAGCGTGTATACAAGAGAGAAAATGCGCGCATACAAATCCATGGATGCCTACCAGTTTGCCGTGTGTGGCCATGTACAGGAGGTAAAATACCACGATATTGATGGGGAGTTTTGCGTGTTGGCATCTCATGTTCTCCCCAGTCAAAGACAAGGCCACGAGACGACCCTGTACAATGCTTGGGCTATCATCAACAAGCGCGATAACTACGTTCTGACCGCCAACTGCACTTGCGTTGCGGGGTAAGTAACATACTACGACTTAATTCACGAGTCACAGATGTGGTTTCAGTCATGTCAAATGCCATTTATGCCATTTATCATGCATTTTAACAAAGTTATTCGTGTTTGTTTACATGTGTCTGTCATAGAGGTTACCCGGTTAATATCTCTGTGAGCTTTGCGGTGTCCTGTGCTTGCTAGGTAATCAGCATGATTAAACACCATTGAACACCTGGGCAAATTACCCTAAACAAGCAGCAGGTGTTCACTTGTGTGTATGTCAGTTGAATGATATGAACTATAATTTATTCCATCTGTTTCTCTTTATTCGAGTTCTTCTCTTCTATATCTTCGCTGGGGGTTTTATGGCAACAGTGGCTTTGTTTTTTGAGTCAGCACTGCGCGCGCATTCAGTGATGACGTAGCTTTGAAACTGGTCTATATGACTGCGGTCCCCCCTTCTCACCCCTCAGTGTGTGGAGTTTCAATGTAAGTGTATCCAGGAGGTGTGGTTTGGTTGAGAGAGAAATAGTCCAGGGGTTTGTGCCAGGTTTCAACTAGGCAGATGATGAGAAGTTGTAGTGAAAAATGCGACCGGAGCCTCTGTCTGGAGGTCGGCAGCTGCGGAGTAGTCCAAGTTGTTGGAGAGTATCGGTGCAGGACGGGTGGTGGCGGCGACTGTTGAGGCAGTGAAGAGCGGAGGCAGAATACCGGAGAACCATGCTGTGGTGGACCGGTGGGAAGCCAGTGCCAGCCCCGGGCAACGGCAGTGGAGCAGTCCTGGCAGCCTTGGAAACGAGGCACAAGGAGCCCAGGAAAATCCACAGAGGGGTGAACATCCGAAGTCCAGGAGAAAGGCCAAAGGTCCCGCAGTCGTGCTGTCAATGTCGAGGAGCGGACCAGAGCGGAGATCTCCTGCACTAGCAAGCAGGTCAGTGGAGAGCACGCAGGCTAAGTACCCGTCTGAACTGAGCACACCAGGACGGTTGGATCCTGGAGGGACAACTCGTGGGGCCCCAGCTGCACAGCCAGGTGGCAACGACAAAACACTGCTCAGAAAGTTGGAGAAGACAAGCACGCTGGGGCCTCAACAGCAGGACGCCCCCGTGCTGGTAAGACGCCGATCAGAGTCACAGGGCCAGAAAAGAGGTGATCTTGATGTTTACAGAAAATATGAAAAGTATCCAAGTAATGCGTCGTGTGGATGCAATTGTAGAAGCGGATGCTCATTAAAATCCATAGTAGAAACACCTTTTCAGGGACGGAGCAGCAGCCAGTGTGCACCAGCATCCGCCATCTTGCCAAGAACTCTACTCTAAAGTGTCCTACTCTGAACATTTTTGCATAGTGTTTGGATCGAGGAGCGTTTGATGGAGACCTGTTAAAACTTACAACAGCAGGTCAACCAGTGTTTTCATTTTGTTCAAAATAGACACACATTGTCCCTCATACAGGACCCTACAATCTCCACTTTGGACATGGGACACATGAAATCCTAGTCTGAAGGACCACTGCTGTGGAACGCTTCCGGTCAGTGAAAGACTTGCTGCTGCTGCTTTGAAAAGATGTTATTATCTTATCTGTCCTTTTTGGTTCTTTTTAAACAGTTAAAATCACTATCAAATGCCCTTTTGGTGCACAAATAGCAGAATCTATCCTGGGCAAAAAGTTTCTCACTGAGATTTTAAAAAAGACACAGTGCAGTTTTGCTGAGTGACTGAATATGCAATACTGGGCATTTTTGGCAACTGTGAGAGTGAAAACTGCATGATAATATGGCACATTGAATAGACAGGTGCAAACTTTTTACAAAGGGGAGCTGCTGTGTGTCTTTTGTCATAATCTGTGATCTTGCATTTACGTCCAGAGCGAAAAGGACAATGCTGTTCAAGGTTTTCACAAGTCCTTGTCAGATAATGTCTGTCTTAAAGGAAAATTAACTTTTTTTTTTACAATCTGAGCCTTCTTTCGGCAACAAAACAAGTAGTTTTACTCACCCATAGCAGTTTGGTGTCAATTGGAGCAGTATCGCAGAACTTATGTTGAGCCGTTCTGTTCTACTAATGATCCCGTATCCGTTAGCGTGAGTGCTCGGGGCATTACTTTGCGGTGTCCAAATAACACAAACTTTAGCACTTTTCAAATCACAGAAGATCGCTGTGTCAGGGTAGACTTTTAGTAGATTCCAAAACGGCCTGAAACCCGATATCGCAACAGAAAAGTAAAGTTCAGAGCGGTGTTAGCTTCTTTCGGACTAGCGGTGTTTACAAAACAGCTGAGTTCACGCATGCGCACTGTCCTCTCTGATGACGCCATCAAATGAATCTATAGCTGGATATCGGGTTTCAGGCCGTTTTGGAATCCACTAAAAGTCTACCCTGACACAGCGATCTTCTGTGATTTGAAAAGTCCTAAAGTTTGTGTTATTTGGACACCGCAAAGTAATGCCCCGAGCACTCACGCTAACGGATACGGGATCATTAGTAGAACAGAACGGCTCAACGTAAGTTCTGCGATACTGCTCCAATTGACACCAAACTGCTATGGGTGAGTAAAACTACTTGTTTTATTGCCGAAATAAGGCTCAGATTGTAAAAAAAAACCCTTAATTTTCCTTTAATTCAAACTCAAAACCTTTTTTTTACAGAACAGGAAACAGGATTTTCCATTAGTGAATGAACTTGGCTGAAGAAAGTCAGTCCGTTGGTTATGAAGAATGTCCTAAACAAAAGCTTGTGTACAGTATTACACTTATTACAACAGCAGATGGCGCTAGCGCTAAACTGCACTAAATGTTTAGCTAGTTTACTTTATTGTATTCTTTATTTGTCAGGAACCACATATAAATTAATTCATCTTCATTAATTAAGGTTATGGAACACTTTATTGTCCTCATAGGTAAATTTGTCCTCTGCATTTGACCCATCCGTCAGTGGGCCTTGCAGTGCCTTGCCAACCCAACTTCAGATCTTGAGCTATAGGCTTGTTCCTTAGCTGGAGGATTTTACCTATGTATTTTTCATTTATAATCACACACACCACAATATTGCATTACAAGTGTACATTGTTTCATTTTGAGTTGTTTTGCATTACATTAAAAACATTTTAGGAAACAAAAGTTCTTGTAGCTAGAACTACACAACAAGAATCATATTTGTAAAGCTTACTGTTTTCTGATATTAGTTATTTGAACCCATTTTTTTAGTCTACTGTACTAGAAGACTGAACCAAGGTGTGTTTGTGAACAAAAGATAACTGTTTTATGAGCGCTATTGCTCAGCCTTTTCCTCGCAAAACAGTCATTTAATATCTTTGTTCTATTAAAACCAAACTTGAACAGTAAAAAGTGGCAATTAACATGATTTGTGTTGCCACTTGGGAAAGAGACTGCCAATATCTCAGCTGGAGTTTGACACAACTGTTGATCAATACCCGCGAGTCAGTAATTATTTTGCCAGGTGCTGACATTTACAGATTTGTAGTGTTTTCTCTTTTGGCTTGTGTCAAAACTACGTCGTCAACAATGAGGACAACAAACTTTTTTCATCTATCTAAAGTTAAAAGAAGTGTCAATACAATTCAATACATGTTCATACAAACAACTATTAACAACTCATCATAGGAATAAACCCAGAACTGAGCCTTGGCTGTAGGACCAAAAAAGGTCTAAATGAGGACCTATCCAGGATCAAATCAGGTCTCAACCACAATAAGGGTGCTTGTTGCTAGAGATCTGCTTTTTTTTATAGTAATCAAATCAATAAAATATATGAACCAGCTCAACAATTACACCCCTAACCCTGAAACCTTTTTCATTCATTTAAATAACCCTTCTTATCACTCTTTTTTTAATATCATTTGTTTTGAGCCTGGTTTGTGCTGTTGCGAGCCCAGTGTGTGGACAGTAAATAAAGAGAATGTCAGAGCTGCCTAATTGGCTCAGTGCCATTATCTTGCTGATTTTTTGTATTTGTTTGTGTTAATCTATAGGTGATCTTATTTATATCCTAGTCTTGTTTTGAAGAAATATATCCCTTTGCTGTATGTATGTAAAGAAAAAGGTGTAACTTTTTAGTGGAGAACCTGCCACCGGCTTGTCCATGGAGATGGTATTGCCTGGAATGAGATGGCATTAAACTTATCTATCACTATGGAGATAACAACCATAGATAACAACCATACACGTCAGATCTGTGGTAAGTATGCCGGCACCTGTAATGTTATTCCTGTAGACTTCTCATTGAGACTGGAGTAACAACAAATGTAATTGAAAGTATTTGCAAAAGTGTTTGTCTTCCAAGTCCAGAATGAGTGTGAGGTAACAAAAGGGTGTTTATGCCCAATAAAATACTTGCGCAAAATGGTAAATGGTCACATTTTTATATAGCGCTTTTCCACCTCCAAAGAGCTTTACAACAAGGAGCCACTCACCCATTCACACACCAGTGTACGCAGACACTGGGGGTGAGGTGGGGTAAGTGTCTTGTCCAAGGACAAAACGGCAGCATTCATCTGTGGGAGCTGGATTCGTACAATCACCAACCTGTCGGTCAGTGGATTTGACCGCTCAACCAATGATGTTTTTTTTGTTCTGTTCTGTTCTGTTTTTTATGTCAAGAGCGGGATTTGAACCGCCAACATTTGGATCAGATGCTCTACCAAGTGAGCTACTGCCGCCAATGCTACATATGTGACTGAGCACGGCAAAGTAGGCCGCATGTCAGCGTTAGTTAAACGGAGACATTTGCATTAGAAGGTTTTGTTTTTTTTTTTCAAAATTTGTGATTTTTGTTTTTTGCAGAATGTGCTAGTTGAGATCATGAAGAAGCCACTCCATGTTTCAATGATTAAAGATCCCATGACATGGTACTTCTTGATGCTTTTATATGGCTCCTTAATGGTTCCCTAATACTGTAAATGAATCCTTCTTCAAAATCAACACTTAGTGCATGAGAAAGACACATGTACAGAGTCAGAGTCATAATCTCTCTGTCTGAACAACTCATTCTGGGCCTTGTTGCTTGAATGCAAATGAGAAGGACACAGATAGGTTAGAGGAGCGGGTGGGGGGGGCCAAATGCGCCGCTGGTTCCTTGTTTTAGCGCTGCGCTGTGCCTGGCCCCACTTCCGCGTGTGTAAGCGCGAAGGAGGAAAGGAGAGCCTTTTCAATGAAAAAAAAACAAATTTTTACAGAAAATAAAATTAAACCACTGCTGTTTCAGAGGTCCAGAGGGTCGGGTAAAGGACTTCCGAGCCTAGAAACACTCGCACGTGCCTCCAGGCAAATAAAAAAACGCATTTCGCATTGCGTAGCTCCTCCGCAGTCCAAATTCTCTGGGCGTGATTTCCAGAGACGGGGTGGACATCCAGACGATGGTGGAACTGAATTTGCATTTCTTTTTTTGATCTGACGTGAATAAGGTGCCTTGTCTAGAATCGCCCATTTGAGCTGTGTTTTTTTCTAACGCAGAAAAGGATCGCAAATGCTCAGTTTAGACATTTCGCAACTTTTAGCCATTGGGGGGCCCTAAACAGGGTAGGGGAGCTCACATTAACGTTCAAAAACCTCAGAAAGTGAAAATTTCATGCCATGGGACCTTTAATACAATATTATTGTATTCATCATTGCCCCAAATGAGAATAAATGATAATCTTTTTTGATATAGTACTGTACTGTATATGTATCCAATAGATATTAAGATATATTTCAGTTTTCTAATGTCCAAGGTCAGCTCAGTAAAGTTGCAGGTGGGTTCCGAAGTTTTACCCAGCATGCACTTGTCATGTTGTGAAAGACAGAGCTCATAACTCACTTCAGGTCACAGTGATGTACACTGGAGACAGAGAGGCTTAATTTGTGCTCTCATATTAATTATTTTGTGATTACAGTCTAATAAAAAGTGTCCTGAGATGTGGGCGTTTTATTTACATGTTATTATTTTGGGACGGATGAGCTGCCACACAGCTGTACACTGCTGCGCTCTAAAAGAACACAAGTTACATCTACTCAACTAACAGGGCGAATGAATAAGTTAAAATCATTAAAGGCGCACTGTGGAACTTTTTTGGTGGAGGGCCTGCCGTACTTCTAGCCATTGATGGGTTGCATTGATGTTATTATTTTGCCTGGAATGAGTATGGCATTAAACGTATCTCTATGCAGACAAACATGACAGCGACAACACCAGTTACAGATCAGATCTGTGGAGAGGCATGTAAGAATGCATTTTCTTCTTCCAGATAGTTAAGTTTAATGCCATACTGTGAAACATTTCAGGTAAAGTAATTTCATCCCCAAGGAGACAAGTTCCCTCAGTCAGAAAAGTTATGCAGTGCAGCTGACAGTTAACAGTTGGTTTATTAAATTATGACTTTCGGCGTTTCCGAACCTAGATTGTACCCATAGCAAGAAATTGTAGAATTATGCATAACAAGTTGGAGACAATGACTTGAAATAATAAAGTGGAATAAAACTGGAATTAATAAAACTATCCATGGGTTTCAGAATGATGAAAAATTGTGAGCGTCGCTGTAGCAATTAGCAATTTTAAAACAAACTGTCTTATGAATGGGAAAAAGTCCTAAAAATTTCACCTTGCAAAAACAATCTTTATTTAGCTATTAAATTGAATCCTATCTTGTTTATGAATGATAGGATTTGTCTGTGCACCCCCTGGGTTTCACATTATTGATACTTTGCAGTGACATCACGCTGGGGGTGTTTAAAATGTATCTCTAATGTATGTTCAACAGTTAAAGGAGAATTAATGTTTTTTACAATCTGAGCCTTATTTCGGTAAACAAAACAAGTTGTTTTACTCACCCATAGCACTTTGGTGTCATATGGAGATGTTTTAGATTAGCGATATCCGTAACGTGAGTGGTCGGGGAACGACGCTGCAGTCACCAAAATAACCAAACTTTAGCACTTTTCAAATCCAGTGTTGTATAGTAACGAAGTAATAATACTTCACTACTGTACTTAAGTACATTTTGGGAGACTTTGTACTTTACTTGAGTTTTAAAAAAAATTATGACTTTTACTTTTACTTCACTACATTTCAGAATTTAATTGCATACTTTTACTCCGATACATTTTCAATGTGCCGTTTAGTTACTCGTTACAAAAAAACCCTCTACTGACTGAAGGAAGTCAGGACGTGTCTGGGCTTGTTCACTACTTGCGCATGACAATCAGCCTACACCTGTTGGTTTCATGCAGCTAGTTTAATCAATCAACATCCCTGATGGAAGAGGAGACAGCATCCATCGAGGTAAGTTCTAGATTAATGAAATTGTTAGCGTCTATATTCCAATTTCAGTAACCATAGCATGGACATTCTAGACACCGTTGTGAAACCTTGAGCATAACATGTAGAAACTTTGTGTGACATTGTTTCGGTTACACAAAGCGTATTTGATGATGTTGGAGCTAACAGGCTACCTAGCTTTTTCGGCTCAAGGGAAGGCATAGCTGTAGGCTAAGTGTAACGAATGAGAAAGGACAAAAATAACATTAACATGTGCCTACTTTTAAAAATGTAAACAAGCGCTGTGTGTTTGTGCTATCTAAGTAACAAAGCGAGGGTTAGCTTCAGACTGCCTTTGCTTGATACTTTTACTTGTACTTTTAATTACATTACTTGAGTACATTTATTTTTACATTACTTGTCATACTTAAGTACAAGAAGTTCCAGATACTTTAAGACTTTTACTCAAGTAACATTTCAGTCAGTGACTTCGACTTTTACCAAAGTCATTTTTTGGAGGGGTACCTATACTTTTACTTGAGTTTGATTTTCCAGTACTTTATACAACACTGTTCAAATCATAGAAGCTCAGTGTCTTAGTCTACACTTTCCTTTGATTCAAAAGTGGCCTGTAATCCGAGATTTATCCATAATTTACAGCTTTGCGTTTCATGTTTGGGTCTCGAGAGCTGAGAGCAAAATAAGCTTTGACTCCGCACATGCGCACTGGCGTCCTCATCTACTCGAAACTATGGATAAATCTCGGATTAGAGGCCACTTTTCACTCAAACGAAAGTGTATACTAAGACATCGAGCTTCTATGATTTGAAAAGTACTAAAGTTTGTATTATTTTGGTGACTGCAGCGTCGTGCCCCGACCACTCACGTTACGGAGATCGCTAATCTAAAACATCTCCGGAAGTGCTCCATATGACACCAAAGTGCTATGGGTGAGTAAAACAACTTGTTTTATTACCGAAATAAGGCTCAGATTGTAAAAAACGTTAATTCTCCTTTATCATGGTGACACAATGCACACATTAGCAAAAACTGCTTTAATATTGTCCGAAATCTCGAAAAAGGGGATTTAAACAACACATTTGCAGGAGCCTCTGATCAATACGCTCTGCCTAGTACGTTCCACAGTATGACATTAAACACCTTACACTTATTAAATTACAGGTGGCCAAACAAACCGAGAAAACAGGCATTCTGACTGTGTGCGGTGTTGCCTCTCTACAGATCTGACCTGTAACTTGATCTGGTTTTTCTCCATGATGATTGAAAGCTTCAATAGCGTACGGTGAAACATTCCAGACAAAGCAACGACATTTCCATGGAGAAATGCACCTTTAATCTATATAATATAATAATGAGTAACACCGCTTGCTTTTATAGTGCACAGTGGCTATCCTCGGAGCACAGGTGTACAGTAACAGACTTCTCTCTATGGACCTTGATGTTATTCTTGAAGACTCTGGATTAATTGAACATTGCATGGAGAGAGCAGCGGTGTGGAGTCAGCAGGAGAAGGGAGGAGGGAGGATGGGGGGCATCTCATACACTAAGATATCTCACACACAGGTTATCTGACCACCTACGCGCTCCCCGGGTCACGCGCCACCCCCACCCAGTCCCATCAGAGAGAAACCTACGGCCAAAGTAATATGAGAAGTGCTGAGGTGCAAGAGATCTATCTGTTCATATACTGTCTAATGGGTGTTTATATAGAGCAGGGATGGGCAAAGAATATGGACTCATATTAAAGTGATATAGACTTGGGATTAGCTTGAGGCAGGTTTGTTGTAAAAGTTTATCTATTTTTATCAGTGTATGTGCCTTTATTAAAATGGAGTTGCTTCAGTTTGTCAGTTGGGTTAGGTTTGTAACTGATGCCCTCCCAGGAAGACTACATATACTAGTATGCGCTTGGACAAATCAAAGTAAGTTAAAGGAAAAGTAACGTTTTTTACAATTTGAGCCTTATTTCGGTAATAAAACAAGTTGTTTTACTCACCCATAGCACTTTGGTGTCATATGGAGCATTTCCACAGATGTTTTAGATTAGCGTTAGGCTAACGCCGTTAGCCTAGCGCGACTTAAAGTCATAGCTCGGGGCATTCCCCAAGCATGTAATATGCCAAATATGCGGGCTCCAAATAACACAAACTTTAGCACTTTTCAAATCATAGAAGCTCGATGTCTTTAGTCTACAATTTCGTTTGAATCAAAAGTGGCCTGTAATCCGAGATTTATCCATAGTTTACAGCTTTGCGTTCCATGTTTGGGTCCCGGGAGCTGAGAGCACACTCCGCGCATGCGCACTGGCGTCCTCATCTACTCGAAACTATGGCTAAATCTCGGATTACAGGCCACTTTTGACCAAAGGAAATCATAGACTAAAGACATCGAGCTTCTATGATTTGAAAAGTGCTAAAGTTTGTGTTATTTGGAGCCCGCACGGGGCATATTACATGCTCGGGGAATGCCCCGAGCTATGGCTATAAGTCGCGCTAGGCTAACGGCGTTAGCCTAACGCTAATCTAAAACATCTCCGGAAATCCTCCATATGACACCAAAGTGATATGGGTGAGTAAAACAACTTGTTTTATTACCGAAATAAGGCTCAAATTGTTTAAAAAAAATTTACTTTTCCTTTAAGTAAGAAGGTTTATAGTCTGGGTACAATGTGGGTAAAAATAACATGAAATTATAAATATTTAATGGTGCACTGTGTAACTTTTCCGGGAAGTTACATCTTGACTCCATGTTATTTTTTCCTGAAATGTTCTACAGTATGGCATTTAATTTAACTCCATGGAGACGAGCAGGCCACATCACCAGGCCAAGTTACACAGACCACCTTTAAAGGATATTTTTGCAATTTTTCACCTTTTTCAATTACAATCTAGTTATTTGGAAAAGTGTTTTACTTTTTTGATAAATTTGTTACCATTTTGTATTTTATTAAAAATGTTGTATTGAATCAGTCAGTCAATAAATGATTAATCCTGCAATTAAATGCTCTTTTGTTCCACCCACTTTAGGCCCATAGCTATTCATCTAGTCTTGACTGACATAGTTTACAAAAAGACACATTCAGTTTTCCATGGAGCACAATATGATATTTTGCAGTTGAATGTCTTCTTGTGTACCCTGGACTAAAGGTGTGTTAAAGTGTGTTACCATGGTGAGGAAAGACAAAACACGTTCAGGGATGACAGATTTACATAATCAGCTTGAGTTGAGGAAATTACTCACCTTAAAGCCCCCAGCACCTCCAGCGCACGATAACTCTGCGAAAGGTGAAGGTTTGGCTTGTCTCTGATATTACACACTAAATTAATTAAACCGCCCCTGAATGGCCTGCCTAATTGCCAATTAAACATATTAAATACCACAATTCAAAAGTGAAAATGTCGACTTTGGAGGAGACCTATGCATCATCCTGCAAACCAAGTGCATACAAATGATTCAAACAGGTCTTTCACAGTATATTTACAGGATTGTTTTTGCATTATTCTATAAGGTTGAGGGGCACTTTGTCCCTGTAGGTAAATTTATCCTCTCCATTTGACCCATCCTTCAGTGTCGCTGGGGCAACCTGTCAGTGGGTGCTGCGTGGATGTTGACCGCCATGCAAACTCCTCACAAAAAATAGTATTTTAGCCCCATTTAATAAGACATATTATGCTTTTGTCTGATATACAAAGCTATTGTATGACAGCAGTGGATCTCTATGTTTTTAATTTTTAAATCACAATATTGATCTAAAATGAGTTCATAAAAGAAACAAGTCTGCTTACTTCCGCTTTAAAGAACTACACTGCCCAATGTGAGCTGACGTCACCATAAACGGCATCACAACAAAGAGTCGGCACCTCTGATGGATAGCTGCATGTCATGTTAGCTCATGCAGATTTTTCTTTCATCTGTACCAAAATGGCTATGTGACACTGTCAAATCCTTAATGTATCACAGATTGAAGAAGTAAGAACAGAGAAATGGGAATATACCAGAAACGGTGAAAACGGGAGTTGATTGGCAATATGCTGTCTTCATTTTAAGTGAGTAAAATGGCTCAAATATGCACAAACCACTCCAAATACAACTTCAAGATGATTACATAACATGGGTACCATTATTATGACTATAATTTACCAAGAAACGCTCCTAATGCTATCAACTAAACAGGAACAAGTGCAATAAGTTACTTGCTACTCAAAACACATTACTGTTCTAAACGCTAGTTATAAATTTATAAGTTTATGTATAAGTATTGTGTATGGGTTTCAGTCGCATTACTTCCTTGTGTTATGCAGTTTTGAGGACTGTTGAACATTAGAAAGAGAGAATATTTTGATTCATTTCTAGAACTGATCCTCTTTTTTTTTAATCCACAAATAGTTCAATGTGATTAAAGGGACAGTGTGTAAGATTTTTACCCGTTAATTACTGAAATTGAAGATGCCCATTCAAAAATACATTGTTTTCCAAGCCTTTTCACTTCCATCATGAAATCAAAGTATTCTTTTGGACTTAGATATAGTCACATAAAAGGGGGATCTTCCCCATGCAGAGGCAGCCATTTTGAATACGAGAGCCGCAGAAGGACATTTGGGCTCCGCCTTCGCCTTCGGCAAGGCTCGTGGTTTTGGGTAAACAACACAAGCATGCTGCCGGATCAGACGTCGTAATGGATCTAACACGTGTTTTGGACTAAATTGTTTTACTGGATTTTATTCGCTGGATTCTTACGGACAAATTGAGAGCAAGTTTATGGTGAAATACTGAGTTTGACCTGTGCAAAGCATTCTAAGGTAAGCTAACCTCGTTTTGTGCTTTTCCGTATAAAAGCCCCATGTGCTCGGGGAGTGATTGTTGTGCAGGGAAATGAATTGCATAGTCAAAAAGAGGAGACTGTAAGGTTTCATTTGATGTGTAGAGTGTCATGGTACATGATCGGAAATGTGTGTTTTCATGCGAAAAGAAAAAAAAAACAGTGAACGGGACCGCGTTTTGTCGGCGAGGGCTCGCACAGCCCGGGTGCGCGCTGGTACGCGAGCTGTCCGCGATACGGCGCGCCCGGGTGACCCTCGACGTTTGCCGTAGCATGTGTGTTTTCATGAGAAAAGAAAAAATAATAATAACCGGGGCCGTGTTTTATTTATACAGTAGCGGTCATCTCGTGCGCGCGGCCGGGTGACCCTCGAGGTCTGCCGTAGCTAAAACAGAAAGTGCAATAGCACCATCCACCTATGCGCCACGAATCCTACACACTGTGGCTTTAAAGCAGAATTTCCTCCATTAGATAACTTGTGCTTTTATTTTAATCATGGATTAAAAAATGGCAGGCTTTTCACAACATGACTGACAGCATTTCTCAACAAAAAGGTTCAACTCAACATGGAGCATATTTGGGAGAGGACCACCATAAAATGATACGCTTTCACTGAGACATCCTATGTTACACAGAACTCTGGGACTGAAGCTACAACAAAGCACCATGCTATCTAACTCCTGTGCTCTGCCCGCTGCTGTCACATCCATGCTAAGTATCCTGCTATGCCAAACACATTTCAGCAGGCAGCACTCTACAGGCGGACATTTTGTGATTTGTGAAAACATTAAGGGCCCTAAAGCTGCAGAACAACAAATGATCTGGATGGAGTAACTTAATGTGATGCAGTCACGTGCTTGCCAAACATATTTCACACACAACTGTACATTTTATAACAATATAGGGAGTCCTCACAACACACTGGAAATTGATAATTCAAATTTTTTAGGGAGCAAAATGTATTTACGGACAAAACAGCAAAATAAAAACAACAAAATCATGTAGTGCATGTTAATACGTATATTTTACATTCTGCAGCAGTTACAGAGAGAGAGGTGACAATTTTTCAAGTGCCCCCATGCTCAATTCCCATGCTCAATTCCTATTTGGAACGCACCGCCAAGTGGGTTGTGATGGCGGGGCTTATTCCTGTGTAATTATGATGGCGTAGTCAGAAGGATGTTTTGATTATTTAATTAATGAAGTTCCCAAAAGAAGAAAGTTTGAAGAGTGCTATATACAAGACATTGAAACAAAAAAAGATATTTACAATATATACAGGGGCGGATCTAGCCATTTTTTAAGGAAATCCAATATTCCCAGACCAACAACCTTCAAGTACAATGAATACCTCCTCTATATGTTAATGTTACTGATTTTACTTGGCTACATACATGGACTATTGCACATTGACAGCGTGGGTTCTTCTATGTTTTACAATCTCTAGGTCACCGGCCATACTATAATATAGATGGAAGTGACCAAGTTCAATCTCTTTATATTCTAGCCCTGCTGTGTCTCTCGCCTCTGTGGTGTCACACTTTTCCTGACTTGAGAAAAAAGATGGATGAGTTTAAATAAAACAAACTAGTGGAGCCTGTCTGCAGCTGACAGAGGCCCACAGAGGAAAGAGCCTAACCTGAATCTGGGCCAATGAAACTTCAGTCCTCCCTGTTGGAAAGTCATGTCTGGGTTTACGTAAAAAGATATAAAATCCAAACACCCTGAGCCATTTTAAAGTGTAGTTTGAAAGTGAACACACTCCAGGGCTGGGCCATATTATATTGCTGCTGATATGTGATATAGTCTGTAGGCTGTATAGATGCTTGTGCTCTGCATCTCAGCCATGAGGGGAGACAGACGGAGATGGCTAATTGTTACAACTGACGCCTAGAGTGACTGAAAAACTTTAATAATGAAAGAGAGGATGAGGAGGAGTAAAAAGTTGCTGTTTGACAATATGGGCTGAAATATAGTAAACTGAATATAGCTTGTGCCTTGTCAATTCCCATTACAAATTTGAAAGCAAACAAAATGTGAAAAAGACACAACATCTGTATGCCTAGCTTCCTCATTATTCATCGCAATAAGTTTCTAAGTGCATTTCATAACATTTAGAGGAAAGACAGAAGTTTAAACAAGTTTCAACAACTAGTGTGCCAACAGCACATCTCCTGGTTCTCAGACAACAAAATACTGTTTAATACACTGAAAAAAATGTCTGAGAGTGGTTTCTCAAATTGCAAACACAAATTTGACAACAATAACATGACTTTTTTTTTATGATTCTGTGATTTTTAGTGAAACTCCTCCCTCAGGAATTCCCCTCCCCAAAACCTTTGGAGGGAAAATCCAAATGTAGCAGGACACAGGACAGTTCGACACTGCAGTGTTGCATCCAGGAGGACTGTGAGAGCTGATGTGGAGGTAAGACTTTTTAAAGATTTTATATGCTTCTCACAGAGCTTCTTCACTGGAATAAGTCCTCACACTGTCCAGCTCTAAATAGACTGTACCAGATCACAGGTACAGACATCACAGGTCTCTGTACCTGTGATCTGTGTGTTAAGACAATACAGAACTATGTAAAAATAGAGTGCATTTGTATTATTTTACTTTAAAACTCTCAAATCAAATACATTTGATTGATTTGCATGTTAAAATAATTGTGTAGACAGAATTAAATTATATACAGTGGAACCTCACCTTACGAAATTAATTCGTTCCAGAAGTGGTTTCGTAACGTGAATTTTTCGTAAGTTGAGTAGCTATTTGAATGGAAAACTCCTGATGCGTTCCAAGGCCCCGTTCTTTCCATTCCAAGGTTGTTGGGTTTTTTTTATAGTGTAACATTGTGTTCTGCGTCCTGATTGGCTAAGAGACAGTAGACACAGGACTAACCAGGACCGGACCAGGTCCAGACCCGGACCAAACCGGGACCAGACCAGGATTAAATCACCCCGTTCAGCTCTCCGCTGGCCTCTCCAAGGGGTTGGCGCGCCCCGGGACACGGCTGCGCCGCCGGATGAGCGTGTTGCTCGTGTCTCCGCTCCCCTCGCGCGTTCGGCTCTATATTGAGCCGTGTCCCCCCCACGCTTCACTATCAACACATTCCGTTGAAAATCTATGAAAGTTCGAGTGTTCAAACGAGAGAGAAATGCAAAAAAAGCCCAACTCCAGTCTGAGAAAAGCGTATAATGTGTGTGGTGAGGCATTTACAGCCCTAAAACATGTAGAACAATTGCAAAATACAAAGCGGACCTCTCCCACCGCGGGCCACCTCTGGAATCCCTGTGTGTGTTGATAAAGTGTATTTACGTTTTGGGGCGCGCATCAGAGCGCCCATCTGAGCGTGCATCTGAACGCGCATTATTTGAATTTTTAAGATTTCGCGTTTTCTTTCGTATTTAGAGACCAAAATTTAACGTGAAGGCGTTTCGTAACTTGGTTTATTTGTTTGTAGGGTGTTTTGTAATGAGAGGTTACACTGTGTATATATATATATATATATATATATATATATATATATATATATATATATATATATATATATATATATATATATATATACAAACAAAAAAAGGCTAATTTTCACAATAAGGTAACATAAGATAAATATGTGTATTCAGCATAATTTGATCAAATTTCATCAATGAATCGTGAAAAAGACGTTAAAAGACGTAATAAGTTTCAAAGCCTAAACATAATTTTATTGCATCCAACCACTTTCCATATTTTTTACACAAATCCAGCAACCGTTTTTGTGTGTGTGTGTGTGTGTGTGTGTGTGTGTGTGTGTGTGTCGGTGTGTGTGTGTGTGTGTGTGTAATGCAGATAGTACGCGATGGTCTCACGTTTACCCTAAGAGCAGCTTTCACAATATATACGGGCTGGGGCTAAATTAATTTGGTTCAGCTACATGGAAGAAAATTGGGAAGAGGCATTTTAAAGCTGCAGTATCTCTGTGGCTCCTCCTCTCCAGTGGGCCTATAGCAGTCCCAGGGAGAGGATCAGAGGACTGAAAGCGAGCTGCTCTGATGTATATTCAGTACTACAGGAAAAGGTGACGATCCTATTGAAAATGTGTCAAGTGGCATTCAATCACGGGGCAGTGGGGAGCGTGGGGCCAGATCAGCGCTGGGGCCGTATCCCACAATCCTCTGGTGCAGTGCCCTTTTAACAGAGAAACCTGCTGTGTCATCCAAATGCACATCCACAGTAGAGGACGAATCCGACATTTAGAAGGAATGAGCGTGAAAAAAACCTCCATCCAAACTTACGATGATCCAACCACAGCCACTAATTTGTATCACGTGTCTCTCAAATGTGGTAAACATCTTCTCTTTAACAAAATATGTAACTTCTTTTACCTGAGATAAGTAATAGTTTTAGTGCTTCATTTGAGTCTGAGAAAATCCATACTGTTTCTCAGTCCTTTATGTTGTTTTTTTTTGAGGTGAAAAGAGTATGCGTCTCTCTGAGTTGTTCATCCACCCGTCAATCACACCCTCTGTAATCAAGAAAATAGAATACAGCTCCAGATCCACTCGTCTTTGTAAAGTTTTGTCAAAGCGTGCGGTTCTGACTGGCCAGGTAAGCAATCACTAACAATGGATAACAACAAACACATACTATTGACTTGCTTTTTTCACTATTATTCACTATTTGGCAAAACCAGGACAAGCAGGGACATTCTGACAAATACCATTTGAAAAGCCAGTCCAGCAAATGCACAGTACTGGAAAAGTGTTGTCTTTTTGTGCGTGGTTTGTATTGAAATGTAGCTTTTTCCATGATAAATCCATTACTGAAAATAAACACACAAGAAGCATTGAAATGTTTGCTCTTATGCACTTTGTTGCATCTGTTGTTTGTAGAAAATATCATGGTTTACACAGAGTACAGGTTGCCATGGTATCACTGGCTGTATCCAACCTTAATTATTAAATAGAACTTTGTGAAACATAGAGAGGAAAAGTATTTTAAAAGTTCACTCTGTCATTTTTCTGGTGGGAGGTCTGCCTGCCTGTCTCCATGGATACGTTATGTTATACCACAGTATAACCACAGCATGATCACAGTATGACTTTAAATCTTACATTTACTTAATTACATATGTTTAGTTTGGTATTTATAACAGTAAAGCAGCACACAGTTTGAGTCTGTGGTTGTATTACATGATGATTAAAAAAAAATGTCATATAATTGGCTTTTAAGTATATGAAATGCAAAAAGAAGAGAGACTAACCTGAAACTAATTATGTTATAGAAAATATGTATTCTGTATTTTAATGAGATTATTTTAATGTAACTCAGGAAGAACAGCTATAGGTTGACTGTGCTAATGTGGATCCATACTAAACAATCGGACCTGTAAATTGATGTGTTGGCTTCACTGGCTTGTCTCCATGGAGATAGGTCAGTTTAACTTTGCTTCATTCGAGGCAAAGCAATAACATCTCCAGGTAGATAAACATAGAAGAAAAACAAGGCCATTGAGTCCAAGGTAGCCTGAGTAAAGCTGAATCACTATGGTACCACTTTATTATAACCACACTGTTATTAAGGGGTTAGGGTTAATAAGCATGAATCATTATTAATAAACTATTTGTTCATTATTCAGAGGAAATACTACAGGTTAAACTCTCTTTTTTGCTCTCTCATATATAAGGTTTTACTTGGAACAATGTCCAATCTGCACCTAAAGATGTTTTATTAATTAATTTAGTCAACTTGCATAGATCTTTATGGGAAAGGATATGAAATTATTATTTTTAGTCAAATTTCTATCGTCATATCTAGTTTACTCAAATACAAAATCAGATATCCAAAATCTCCTCTGTAAATATTTTTGTATCTAACAAATTGAAGCAAGAAATCTAAACCTTGTTTTGTCAATTTTTAGATTATATGTCCCAAATATCCATTTGGCCATTTGTACACATACAATTTTGTTTGTATGTATGTTTATGTATGAAAACATTAACTGATGAAAACAATTTACATGACATTTTACACAATACATATTTTCTTACATTTATTTAGGATTTTCAGATACAACTGTAGCGAGGAGCTCAGTGAACAAATTTGATTTATGTCGCAGGAAGTGCGTCCAAATGGCTTCCTGGCTGTGATCCCGAGCACTAGATCCACAAGTGACTCTTAATTTCACCATTTTGTTCAATGATGTGGTGTTTGAAATCTACTGCCCACTCTATTATCAATGCTGACATAGACTTTAATAGCTGAGTCTTTGGATTTTGAAGAGACAATAAGGTTCTATGAATCAAGGATTATGACATCGCTACAGGTTTACATGGTGTAACAGATCTGGCAAGTGCAAAAATAGTGTATTTGGGTGTGTACTGTTGCGAAATCACAGATAATTCTAATAATATGAATGAAATGAAGCAGGTTATCAGTTGCAGCAAATCACTAATATTTGAAAATGTTGAGAATGCTAGGTTTAGTTCAAGGACGATATATTTCTTGAGTAAGTTTTAACCTTTTTATAAATATTTGATCAACAGTCTCCTATCTCAGTGTTTTTCTAACTGTGGTACATGTATCAAGCAAGCAAAATCATCATCATTTGGGCACCATGACAGCTCATTTTTTTCACTTTCCCTGTTGGTGTGGTAAATGGAGTACGTGTTTAATTTAGAGTCAAATATATTAAGGCATTTGTTCTCTTAATTTAGAATAGCTTTTTTAAGGTTCTCATTTTAGACAACCTTTTGCCCTAATTTAGGCTTGATATCATGTGGGTTTAGTTCCGGTGGTACTCTGAGAATATTCTTAGGTGGTACTTGATGGGAAAAGGTAAAGAACCATTATCCTGTCCTTCAACAAAAAACACTTCAACAAAATACTATATAATGAAACTTAAATCATTGCATTATGGGATTTTCAAACCATATGCCATCTCTAGTCACAGCTGCCCCAGGACAGACTGATGGAAACAAGTCTGCCAATCTACACCATGAGCCACCACCAGTCATTCACACACATACTAGGCAGTGTGTGGGTAAATTGTCTTCCTACTGACACCAGAGGCAGACTTACCATTAGGCAAACATAGGCATTTGCCTAGGGGCCCCACCAAACCTGCCCGTTGAGAGGGGCCCCAACTGTCACCTGTGACACGGTACACACACGAAAAATTTGAAATCTTAATTCAAACACAAACGCGCACCCTTATTTTGTGTGCACGTGTGTGTTTGAATATGTATATTTCGCCTAGGGCCCCAAAATAGCTAGATCTGCCCCTGACTGACACAACAACAGAATTTGGTCCAAGCGAGAATCAGTCTGAGCCACTGTTGCCTTTTAAATACTAGTATCGCTGTTCAGTTTTAATGTTAAATGTTCTTGCACACAGTTACATTTAGGATTTAAATTTTTATTACCTTGTTGTAACCTTTGTAGTTACAACAAGCCAAGATCTACAGGTATATTAAAGGCAATAAAATGCTTTTTAATTAGATCCAGACCAGACACTAAGAGCTGCTCTATTTTACTGCATTAGAAACTCAAAAATAGCCCCTTTTTAAGGCCCCGCATTACTCGAAATTGCCTCTTGTGAGCTTTAAGTCATGCTAAAATGTTGTTTCCTTATTAAAAGCATACCCGGAATTATGTTTTGTTTCATTCACACGTCTCAGAAGTCCTTTATTGTTAGTCTATCTACATCTCCAAAATGCTCTGTTCTATCTTGTGATGTCATGAAATGGATATTTTCAAGTTAACAGCTACTTTTTGTTCAGTAGAGGTTGGAGGGCTGAAATTATCCAAGGCTGAAATCATCCAAATGATTCTAATGAAGCTGGGTGGAGTTTAAAATCAAAATGGCACACTCTTCCTGTATTACCACATGACATCAAGGTGGAGAAGTGTTTTCTGTTTGAGAAAAGAACCTAAATATGCAGAGTGTGTGTTAAACAGACGTGAATGAACCAAAACACAACTCCAGGTTTATTTGTGATGAGGAAACATTATTACATAGATCAGAATATAGCATAATATGGGCCATTTAATCTAACACTGGATTGGATGTAAATTGTGTAAATACCCATAATCCCTGTGGAAATTGAACACTAGAATGTCCTTAAGTGACAATACACTTCTTTTCTTACGCCTGCTCATTTTTAAGCTTGACACGACTCTTCTCATTTTCATTTCCTCTCACTTAAACAGCTGAGTGAACTTACTTTAAGGTATTTTCTTTTCAAACCAATATTTTTACACCGACCAACATCAATACAGAGACTTGACAGAGACTTGTTACGGCTGAAGCCCACACACTTTTATGTCACTTTGCTCCTATGACAGTGATGAATGTGTGAAGTCAGTTCGCAGTGACCCAGTGATACTTTTTAGTATATTTCTTAACATTTTCTCAGAAGCTCTCATTGCTTATTATTATCTCCTGTTCATCTCTTTAGGTTGAACTCTCCAGGCTTTATTGAGAACGAGTTAAGGATTCTCAAAAATACATTTTCAGGTTTATTGCAGGTATTTATTGCAGAATGTATGTGATAGAGAACACACAAAATTGAAATGGCATATTACTTTTTTAAAGCTGTGTATATTAGGCCACAAAAGTGAGTAATGGAAAGGTTTGATATAGTGTAAACACAGTTACATGATGAAATAGTATAACTATAAAATTGCATTTACTTTATTAAAAGTAGTTTTAGTGCTATGAACATACATACACCATATTGCCAAATGTATACGCTCACCTGCCTTGACTTGCTATGAACTTAAGTGACATCCCATTCTTAATGCACTTAAAATTGCACTGTGCAATTTTTCTGGTGTATGGTGTGCCACCTGCTTGTCGCCATGGAGATGTTATTGTTTTGTCTCGAATGTCCCGGTGTGGCATTATACGTATCCATCTTGTATTTACTGAATAACATGGGTTTTGATGGTCTAAATACTTGCATTCTTACTGTAAGTGGAGTTGCATCTCCACAGGTCTGGCATGTAACTTGTGTGTCACCTGCGGTCTCTGTAAAGATAAATATGTACTATAATACCATACTGTGATATATTCCAGGCAATATCTCCATCAAGAGAAGCAGGTGCTGGACCCCCACAGAAAAGTTGGACGGCAGTAGCTCAGTTGATGGAGCATTTGTCCACTGATCCAAAGGTTGGTGGTTCAAATCCCGTTCTTGACATAAAAACATAATTGGGTGAGCAGTCAGATCCACTGACCCACAGGTTGGCAGGTATAATTCCAGCTCCCACAGATGAACGCTGCTGCTGTATCCTTGGGCAAGACACTTAACCCACCTCGCCCCCAGTGTCTGCGTACACTGGTGTGTGAATGTGAGTGGTTCCTTGTTTTTAAAGTACTTTGGGCGGCTTGAAGGTGGAAAAGTGCTATATTCAAAGTTCAAGTTCAAAGTTCAAAGTCAGCTTTATTGTCAATTCTGCCATATGTGTTCAACATACAGTGAATCGAAATTTCGTTTCTCTCTGGCCAGGTAGTGCAAAAAGACAGTGTACAAAATACAATATGAAGACAAAACACAACAAAAAACTATCTAAGACAGAGATCTAAAGTTAAAACTAAAGTCTACGATCTAAAATCTTAAAACAGTGCAACATAATAAATAAACTATACTATATACAGATTTCCAAAGTGTGCAGTGTGCATCAAAAATGTGCAATGGAAGATACAGCAGTGACTTGGTCATGTGCAGTAGAATGTGCATAGGAGTTAAGATAAAATAAAAATAAATGTGCAACAGTAGTAATTCTAGTGCAATAACAGTAGTAAACAACAGTGCAACGGGGGTAAAATTCAATAACAGGAGTAAACAACAGTACTAAAAATTCCAGTAGTAAATGTAAGTGTGCAATAACAGTAGTAAACAACAGTGCAACAGGAGTAAAATCCAGTAGTAAATGTAAATGTGCAACAGTGCAACAGTAGTCCTTAGCAGCAGTTTTTTTTTTAAAAAGTGTCTAGAGTGATAGGTCTTTTTATGGAATACAGGTTATGCCAATATGGGGGGTGGGGGGTGGGAGATGGGTAAGGTGGGAGTTCGGGTGTGAGTTCAGCCTCCTGACAGCCTGGTGGATGAAGCTGTTTGAAAGCCTGGTGGAGTGGGCCCGGAGACTCCGGTACCTTCTCCCCGAGGGCAGGAGGCTGAACAGGCTATGTGCGGGGTGGCTCGGGTCACCCACAATGCTGGACGCTCTGCGGGTGAGCCGGGTGTTAAAAATGTCTAGGAGGGAGGGGAGAGAGACACCAGCGATCCTCCCAGCTGCATTCACTATGCGCTGCAGGGCTTTCCTGTTCTGTTCAGTGCAGCTCCCGTACCACACAGTGATGCAGCTGGTCAGGACGCTCTCAATGGTGCCTCGGTAGAAGGTGGGAAAGACGGTGAAAACACTACGCTATCGGCCGGACGAGGGGCCGCTGCGTCTTCACGCGCCGCCATCTTGGATACCGTACCATATTAATGTGGCCATTACAGAAAAGTTGCACAGTGCACCTTTGAGTAAAGTACAGATACCTAAAAAGTTTACTTAAGTACAGTAGGTTACTACTTTTACTTGGTTATGTTCCACCACTGAACATCAGGGACCAAGTTAGCACCACTAATTGTTAATACTGAAGGTTCAAAATTGAGAATAGGTCCTTTACATTTAAATTCATCCTTTGGAGTTTGTTGTCTGCTCCCTTCTCTGTTGTCTGTGTCTGATTTGAATGGGGCTCTGCACAGTGCATTAGCCAGTCCTGAAAAGCACACAGCAGCTTTGGGCCCTATCAGGATCACCTACTGTTCAGATCTGCTCCGATACCACAGCCCCACTGACTGAAAAACGTTCCCTGCACAAAACCAGACAAGACAACTCCTGACAATGCAGCTCAGATAGTAGACAGGAAAAATGAAGCCAGGTTTTATTGATAAACCCCAAAGTACTCACCTCCAGTTATCTTCTAGTATGTCCTTGTTCAAAAAACTTTACCTCACCTGAATAAAGAGAGGCAGAGAAGCGCCCTGTAGTGGAGTTTAACAGCAGTGTTGGATTAATAGTCATGTTTGTCTTGCTTATAAAAGGTCCACTCTTATGATAGGGATTTAATACACTTAATTTATCCTTTGCATATGCAAACAGTCCACAAGTCCAAGTCCTTTGGCTACTCCACCCAATTTTCTTGTCTTGATATTTAGTTGTTATAAAGCGCAGATCCGGTGGAGCAGGTAGGTATTGGGCAGAGGAGTCTGGTGGAGCCACGAGGAGACCGAGCTGAGACAGGAGATCCAGGGAGCACTGGGAGCAGAAATGTCAAATTTGAAAAAGTCCAGGAAAAACAGCTAATCGTTCAAAAAACAAGATCTTCAGAAAATGAGCCACAAGCTAGTTACAAATTTGCCTGGTTTACACCTGACCATATCACAAGTGAGATATGGTCTGGATGCCACCTTCGAAATATCTTGTACCGGAGGTGTGGTTTACGATCGCCAACGGCCGTTTATTGGGCATTACGAATGTCTATCATCTGGCATATACGTAGCCCATAGCCAATCATGTCAGTTGTCAGTTCAAACTACAAGTTTCCGTTTGTCATGTAGTACGCGTCACCGTCTTTCCACCCCTCCCCGCTCTCTGATTGGCTCCCAGAATCGGGCGAGCTCGCTTGCCATAGTTGCCAGGCTGACTTTCAGATCGGAATGAACAAAAGCAGCCTGGGATTTCCCAGGTTAGTTACAAATATGGATAACCTCACGAACTGGTAGGGAGTAGTGATGGGCCAAATGAGTCAACGAGTTGACACATCTGTTGAGCTCAGCAAGTGACGCCTTTGTTGAACTGTGTCGCTGTGTTTATCAGGTCACGTGACCGATACATCTACTGTATCATCTGGTGTGGCTTGTGTTGGGAGCAATAAGGCAGCTCATTTAGAGTGAAACATGTGGGAATCAAATGCAGCTGTGTTTCACTTCATCACCACAGAGAAACAGAAGATAGGCCTGTTCTCTGTGTGCTCATTTTGATCTGTCCTATGTTCTACAGGTTTATTGAAATAACTATATTATTTTATTATCATGTTCACAACCACCTTGTCATGTATCATGTACGTATAATGTTTACTTTATTGTAATAGCATGAGATTGCATTACTTTCTTGGTCAGTTCTTTCATTTGTTGGATATCAGAGCAGATCAACCATGTTTACACCCCGTTTTTACTACTGACAGTTGCACTGTAATGTAGCTAGTCCATTACAAGGGCCTGGAAAATGAGGAAACAAGTGGCAAGGTTTTGAGGTGTTTATTGGTTGTGAATGAAGATTCCTTTGATGAGTGCCTGTAAAAGAAAAGAAAATAAGTGCACTGAAGTAACGGGTAATGAGTGAGTCAAAATGGGTACTTACCTCATGCTAGGGTGCGTGGGCTAAAATAGTCCCCAGGAAGCGGGAGCCCTTTAAGAAGGTTCCGGGGCAGGTGGCCATTTTGTGTGAAGAGGGGTGCGCCAAGATTTTAGAATTCTTCTATTTTTGTATTTTTAAAAGAAAAGTAAACACTGCTAAATTAATAAAGAATATATTTGTTTACTAATGTATTGAATGACTATTTGAGCACTGTGGGACAGTTATCTTTTTAAATATTGTGGGTAAATTGCACCCAGGTGGCCTAATTAGAGGGTGGGCTCACCCAATTAAGGGAGGGACCTTTAAAAAGGGCCAGCCTCACCTTTGTGGGAAGAGGTGCTGCATGTGAAGATAGCTCTGTGGTGGTTTTTAACTTTTGTATCTTTGTACCTTTGTAAATATTTTTCATTTTTCTTGGTGGACTGTTAAATAAATGCACTTTTGGATTCTTCATCGACCCCTGGCTCAGCACTACTCTGTTCCTCGGACCGCAAAGTTGCTATCAGGACGTTACATGCACATAAAACCAATGTTGCACATCATCTGTAAATACGTACATAGCACCTAGCCTATATTTTTCATAGTGTATGTTCGGTAAAGATTTTTTTCTATTTGATTATACATTTTTACATGCTTCTCTTTATCTTATTTATCTACTTAAAATTTTTGCATGCTCTTGGCATCCAGTGTGGGCAGCAAAGTAAGAATTTCATTGTACAGGGAAACGTGTTTATTTACAGTGCATATGACAATAAAAGCTTTGAATCTTGAATCTTGATCTATCACAAATGAGTGTTCACATGTCTGAATGAATGAGCCATCTGCCATGTCAATGCTTCTGCATAGGAAGCAGTTCATTTTTAAACCACCAGATGGCACTATGGAAGGCACCAACACAGTAACCGTGTCCCAATTCGAGGGCTGCATTCTTCATCGGCTACATTTTCGGCCACATACATCATGACTGGTGCAACAAGGCCTGTCCCTTTTCATCATAAAACTACAATATGCATTTCAAGTGGCTGACAAATGCAGCCCGCATTTCCATGGAGATCAACTGTGAACGAAGGACACATCTGAGTATCCTTCGCGGCATCCTGTATCCCATCATACACCATGTGGTGGCAGTCAGATGTTCAAAAACACAGAGCGAAAGCAGATGCAAAAAGTCGATCCAGAGGGCGGCAAAAACACACTTTTAACTTTAGGAAATCATCACTAACTCAACTGTAAATGTAAAATACGGCCATAACCCATACAACTTTCAAATAAGTTTGTTTTTAACTGCGTGAACCTCTGAGATTTGACCTAAAAGTTTGGCAAGTGATCTGCAGCTAATATGATGAAAAGTCCACTCAAACTTTCATATTTGGACAGATTTCCATCAAACACTAATGTTTTTATTGTTAGGGGAAAAGAAGACCACAGAGTGATTAATGAAGGGAAGAAGGGAACGCCCCTTTTTTCACAGATAGGGGATTAAACACTTGACCAGTGTAGCTTGTAGGCAAGATAAAAACACATTATTTCATGTATTAAACTTAAAACACACAGTTTGACTATATCAAACCTTATACTTACTTGTAAATCATGTAATATAAGCCTCCCACATATGCATTTAATTCTGGGATAACATAATCTGCTTTTTACTGTGCATGTTTTTAAAGTGAAGAGTAAATAATACTGTCTGGACAGGTCAGATTTAAGATGGACATTAGGCTCATTTAACAGGTTTGTGCAGATACTGGTGTGGATACTAGACACTGTTATGTCTGTTATGTCTATCACATCTAATATAACAATGAGAAAACTGTTTGAAATGTTTTACATTAATTTTCTTTTTGCAGCTGCAACTCCCTGTATGAGGACACAACACTGCTGGGACCACAGAACTGTAGGCTGAGGAGATGCTCATGGGTCATGAAATGGGTCTACACTGCACTGGAGGGTGCCTGGTTTACACCAGACCGTATCACAAGTGATATATGGTCTGGGAGCCACCTACTGAATATCTCGTAGCAGAGGTGTGGTTTACGATTGCCAACAGCCGTTTATTGGGCGTTACGAATGTCTATCATTTGGCATATACGTAGACCATACCCAATCATGTCAGTTGTCAGTTCAAACTACAAGCTTCCGTTTGTCGCGTAGTATGCGTCACCATCTTTCCACCCTCCCCGCTCTCTGATTGGATCTCCAAATCAGGAGCCCTCGCTTAGCCTAGTTGCCAGGCTGTCTTTTAAGATAAGATAAGATAAGATAAGACTTTATTGATCTCACACAGGAGAAATTTACTTGCCCCAGTAGCTCCAGGACATTTAAACAAGAAAGAAAGTGCATGCAGGCAGGAATGGGATAAAGTAAGTAATAATAAAAAAAAAAATAGTAACAATAATAAGTAATAATAGTAATAATGGAAATAGTAATAATAATAATAACAATACAAGCATCATTTTAGATTGGAACGATCGTGCAAAGCAGCCTGGGATTTCCCAGGTAACACTGGAGGTGTGCTGACCCAGACTACTGCCACCATTATGGGGCATGTGGCATTGAAAACTCCAGTAATAATATGGGCTGCAAATTAATCATGCTTATATTGAAATCATTATTTAAATTGTGGAAATGTGCATTTCCTCTATTAATTTAGCTCTTTCAATTTATATAAACTGCCTTTGGATCTGAATGTACACGCACTGTGAACCTAGTTTTCCTGAAATAGTTTTTGTCCTTGAACCACCACCTTAACATGGTGGAGGGGTTTGAGTGCCCGAATGAGCTTGGGGGCTATGTTGTCGTGGCGGCTTCATGCCCCTGGTAGGGTCACCCAAGGCAAACAGGTCCTGGGAGACAGGTCAGACTAAGAGCGGTTCAGAAGCCCTTATGATGAGTAATAGAGAAAGGCCAGTTTCGTCGCCCGGATTGGTGTTATTGGGGCCCCACCCTACAGCCAGGCATGGGGTGGGTGCTCGACAGCGAGCATCTGGTGGCCGGGTTTTCTCCCACGGGGCCCAGCCGGGCACAGCTCGAAGGAGCGACGTAGGGTCGTCCTTCCGTGGATCCACCACCCGCAGGAGGATCCATAGGGAGCCAGTGCAGGGAGATCTGGGTGACAGTCGAAGGCAGGGGCCTTGATAACCGGATCTCCGGACATGGTTACTAGCTCTGGGGACATGGAATGTCAGCCCGATGTGGGGGAAGGAGCCCGAGCTCATGCAGGAGGTTGAGCGTTACTGACTAGATATAGTCAGCCTCACCTCCACGCACAGCTTGGGACCCTACTCCTTGAGGAGGGCTGGATTCTCCATTTCTCTGGCGTTGCCCGCGGAACTCCCCACTTAGCTTCAAGCTTATTAGGGTAGGGCCTGGTTAGTACTTGGATGGGAGACTGCTGGGAATACCAGGTGCCACAGAGGGGGAACCAGTGGCTAAAACTGTGTTTGTGTCCTTGGGCAAGACACTTCACCCACACTGCCTAGTAAGAATGCGATGTGTCTGTGAGTAGGCTAATGGTGGTGTTCGGAGGGGCCAATGGATACCGCACTGTCCTGTTCCCTCAGTATGCCCCAGGGCAGCTGTGGCTATAACAGTATAGCTTAACACCACGGAGTGTGGAATGAATGAATAATGCTCTGTAAAGCATCTTTAAGTGTTAAATATAAATCTGATGCATTGTTATTATTATTATCATTATTATTATAGGGTGAGCAAACATTGTGAAAAATTCAAAACACTCCCAAACTTCAAGATCTCATCCCAAATCCCAAATCCTGCCCAAGCTGTCCTGAATACACAACACTCAGATTTCAATAATAGATTAAATGTAAACAAGAATATTAGAAACACAACTTCTAGACCTTGTATGATCCCAAGCATTTTGGTTTTTGGAATGCATCCATATTATTTACTAAGGAAATTTACTTCTGTCCTGTTTATTGGAGTTTACATCCCTCCCTCAGGAGATGAAGATGTAGTCCGTGACAGGATACACACTGTGGTCGCAGGGCTGCAGTCAAAACACCTGGAGGCTCTACTATTGATTTCTGGTGACTTCAACCATGTTTCCTTAGACAGTGTTTTACCCACACTTCACCAGTATGTTGATTGTAAAACTCAATACAATAGCTCTGGACTTGCTGTATGCCAATTCTATGGAGGCGCCCACTGGGATGATCAGACCACAATCTTGTCCTGTTAACACCTCAGTATGTACCTGCAGTAAAGAGGCAGCCTGTCACCACTAGGACTGGAGTCAGGAAGCCAGCGATCCCCTTCAGGACTGCTTTGAGACTACAGACTGGAAAGTGCTCTGCCATTCCACTTACAGTCTGACGGACTGTAAAACAGATAACATCAACTTCTGTGAGGATACAGCTGTCCCCACACGCACTGTCCGCTGTTACCCCAGCAACAAGCCCTGGAACACCAGCCAGAAGGATCTAGTTAATAAGACCAAGAGGGCCTTCAACTCTGGTGACAAGGTTGAAGTAAAGAGGGTATGCAAGAGCTGAAAGTCCAGCTCAGATAGAATCATGAAGCATACGGGAAGAAGCAAAATGCCAGCAAAATAACACCAGGGATGTGTGGCAAGAGATGAAGGCCATCACAGGCTTCAGCACTCCATCAAAACAGCAAGACAATAATGCAGACAGGTCAAATCTATTCAAATTGCATTTTAATCACTGCATTTAAGTCACTGCAGACCACTCAGTCGGCCATTCATCAGCTCATCACCTTTGCTCCCAAACCTACCTCCATCTCCATGGAGGAACCCAGCTCAGTGTCTCTGTCACCTGCCCAGGTGAGAAGGCAGTTAGAGAAAGTTCACCAAAACTAGTCTCCTAGACCAGACCAAGTCAGCCCCATGTGCTGAGGACAAGTGCAGCATAGCTCAATCCTGCATTTTCTCTTCACACTGAGCCTGAAGCTTGAAAGGATACCAGTGCTATGGAAGACTTCCTGCATTGTTCCAGTGCCCAAGAAACTTGTCCAATCTGGACTTAATTCAGACCAGTTGCTTTGACATCTCATGTCATGAAAGTGTTTGAGAGACTTGTTCTGGCTCAGTTCAGACCCCTGGTGTCACCATCCCCGGACCCTCTACAATTTGCCTGCTAAGCCCACATTAGTGTGGATGATGCTTTAATCCATCTTCTAAAATCTATCTAAATTTTGTGGAGTGGTCGCAGGCAAACCATTTACTCCTGAACGTGGACAAGACCAAGGAACTGATGATTGACTTCAAGAGAAAGAGGCTTCCATGTGAACAACAGGCTTGACTCGAGGGACAACTGTAATGTTGTGTACAAGAAGGGCATTAGTAGACTCTACTTCCTGAAAAAACTCAGGTCTTTCAATGTGTGCAGCAAGTTACTGGAGATCTTCTACCAGTCTGTGGTGGCCAGCGCCCTGTACTTCACTGTGGTCGGTTGGGGGAGCAGCACCAGTAAAAGGGACATTGGGCGGATTGACAAACTGATCCCTAAAGCTGGTTCCGCTATCGGCTGTGAGCTGGAGACATTTGGCACACTGAGGGACAGGAGGACACTGGATAAACTGTTCTCCATCATGAACAGTCCTGCTCAACCACTGCACCAGACCATAGAGGGACAGAGGAGCTCATTCTCCAACAGGCTCCTACAGCTCCACTCAAACAGTGAGAGATACAGGACTACATTCATACTATACTCCATACAACTGTACAACAACTCACCTTTATGTAACGGATAAACATATGTCCTGTCAATCATCATAATTTTATTTTGACTTGTACTTATACATTTATATAATTGTGCCTTATATGACACCTGTCCCTTTTTGCTACTTATTTAGAATTTATTATTATCATTTATTTTTTTTAGTTTTTGTTATTATATTACTGTGTCCAAGTCATTTTTGTCTATCAATAAAGTTTGTCCAAGTCTAAACCTGAGAGCCACCTACATGCATCCATTTCTCATACAATTCAACATGACTATTCAACACTTAATTGAAATAGTTTGACTATTATATCCACTTTCACAAAACTTAATAATATTTCTTTCCTCCTCTACCTCATAGTGACATGTAAGTACAATGTCATCCTCTCCATTGTTGCGTTATGAATACACGCAATCTCTATCAGCCCTTTCACTGGAGGGTTATCTGAGTTGAATGTTGCTTTCTTTGAACAGACTAAATTAATTGATAGTGCTTTGGTTCGCTGCTCATATTTAAATGTTTGTTTACACATCTGTTATAACACGCACGCAAAGACAAAAACTACTGGGCCATCAGTAATGCAAAAAAATAAATAAGTCATTACCACTACTTCAGATGACTATGATAATGCGATTACATTTGCCTTCTTGTTTCGAGATGATTGAGAAGATAGCTGGGCGTGGATGTCAAATGAATCTGTGCACAGAGCTGATTTGAATGGTGAAATATTGTACAAATGACCGCAGTTCATATTCGGTGAAGGGCAATATAACTTTCTCTGCTAAATATACAAAGGGAGTGGAAAAATTATGCACAGAGAATTGTCTGTGAGAAATTTATCATCAAGATGCACTCTTCGTAGGCTCGCTGACACTGTTTATTCAGTAATACGTAGATGAAGACATAAAACAATATATTAGTGTGAGCCGCTCCGGAGACAAAGGGCCACAGCACTGAAATATTGTCCAAACAAATCAATTAGAACATTAGTCTGAGGCGATTACAGAAATTTTATCGAAGACGAAAGAAGTATACCAAGCTAGTACTCAGTAAGTACTCTAGTACTCAAAGTGGGATTTAGGGGATTTACTAATTGCAGTTTGTTATGGATCAAATCTGTATGATTTATTATTTCTTGACTTACAAAAAGGTACAAACAAATGTCAAAAGTGATGTAACTGAAGGAATAAAAAACAATATGTAAATGAGTATGTTTGATTTTAGTTAATGGGAAATAGGAAAAACAACAGCACAAATATTGTATCTATACTGTTATGTCACATAAAAATAATATGTGAAATAAAATCAAATACGAATTATACATGAAAGTTCACTTAAATGTAAGGTGCTGACTTTTTAAATAAATTGTACTTTTGAGATTATATTTTGGACTGCATAGTTCTACTCCTATTTGAGTAATATATGTTATAGTGTAACAGTAGCTTTATACACACAGCACACACAGCAGTGAGGAGCACACACAAAGCAGTGAGGAGCACACACAGCAGTGAGGAGCACACACAGCAGTGAGGAGCACACACAGCAGTGAGGAGCACACACAACAGTGAGGAGCACACACAGCAGTGAGGAGCACACACAGCAGTGAGGAGCACACACAGCAGTGAGGAGCACACACAGCAGTGAGGAGCACACATAAAACAGTGAGGAGCACACACAAAACAGTGAGGAGCACACACAAAACAGTGAGGAGCACACACAAAACAGTGAGGCTGGCTTATTTGACTGTTCAGGAAAACATGGTACATCACATTAGAGCTCCAGCCAGTCACAAGTGTCCTGGACAAGTGTTTACGTTTACATTGTTACGTCCTTTATGTGCACCGTAGACTGTATATATAAATGGACATAGCTAACACGCTAGCCACCAAATATGAAGTGAACATGCAGGCATGTGGGCCCTGGTTCCAACTGACTTACGTTGGAATATTGTCACCCCTCTCTCTGTAACTGCTGTGCTGAGTCTTGTCATATTGCTCTTAAAATTATCATATTAATCCTGGTGTTTTTATTTTGCTATTTTTTTCTTAAAAACAAAACAAAACTCCTATTCCTTATATGGAGCCTAGCCTCAAATTTGCCCTTGTAACCATTAGCATCGTGAGCTTTATTTAAGTGGAGCCGCTATGAGTGACGTCACACTCCCTTAATCCACTTTATACAGTGATGTGCATATAGTGGGTGTATCAGTTATGTAATGACTTCATCCAGTAATCCAAAAGTCGATGGTTTGATTGCCACATCCACCTGCGTGTCCTTGGGCAAGACTCCTCTACCTTCCATAGAGTGTACATTTCTGCACACTGTCAATAAATGTTTTGTTTTACTATATTTTTCATTGTAATAAAATAGTGAGTATTTTGGCGTACAGAACAGTAGGCCACAGGACTGTTGTTCAGACACAAAAGCAGTGATACTTTCATAATCTCTTTAACATTTTATAAAGCGCTCACAGACTACACAGATAGAAAAGCCTCCTCAAGAAGCTCTTATTTTTCACTTAAGCCTTGAATCCCACTGGTCACAACAGTGACCGCTACAAAAACACATTTTAGACTTTAAAGACTTACTTACTGGGAACCAGCTTGTCCCGGTCCGAGGCTGCTTTTTAAATTATTTATTGTGTACAGCAAGAAAAGATATTGTATTTGTAAATACAGTTTTTTGGTTATAGTTTTTTTTTCTTTTTTGGTTACAATAACAGACTGACTGTGTGTTAAACATGTGTGAATGAAACAAAACACAGCTCCAGGTCTGTTTGTGATGAGGAAACAACATTATAACAGATCAGAAAATAGAGAAATATAGGCCCTTTAAAGGCATGTGTAACCGTTACCCTAGACTTACTCAGTGGCTAATCTCCATCGTATAGTTCAGAAAATAGGGCTGGGGCGATTTGAAGGCAATGGGTTGTGGCACTACATGGATACAGTTCTAAAGCTTTTACAGGGAAAGCCTCTCTCTCCTCTTCCTCCATAAAAGGTTGTGTCTGTCAAAGTTAATCACCGACCAGCTGTCCAATCTTATCTTGGCTTTCCTATATCATCCACACAAGCAGAGGGAGTGTGCCAAGTAAAAAAATTCTTCTTGAGTACAGTATTTCAAAAAAAAATGTCTAAATGTTAACTTAAAATTCTGCACCTACTACTGATATTGAATTAGTACATTGTATTGTCTATTGGCTTCAAACCATTCGTACTATAAGTTTAAAGCTATTATATCAAATGCCCTTCCTGACACAAGCAGATACAAGAAAATGGTTAGTTGTGAAGTGACTTGCCCATAAATACTTAGTCTTAAACTTCTTTCTTTTCTTTCTTTCTTTTATTAGTTGATTTGACAGGGCAATGTGCAAAAAACATTAAAGATGCTTTACACCAGATTATAGCTGAAGCTAGTTTCCATCTGTAGTCCCTGAGCAGGTGAGAATTACAATATAAAATCTTAGACTTAGACAATACTTAGACAAATACAACACATTTCTGGGTGAGGTTTGCCTTATGTCACTGAATATTTATTCCATCTCTAGATCTTAAAGGGCCCGTACTACGCTGTTTGCTGATGTATGTTATGAGGTTGTTTCCTCATCACAAATATACCTGGAGTTATGTTTTGTTTCATTCACATATCTTTAAGACACAAACATTGCATATTTAAACTGAGTTCTTCTCTCAAACTGAAAACACTCTGTTCCACCTTGCGATGTTATGTGGTAATACAGGAAGTGCTCCATTTTGTTTTTAAACTGGATACTGTATGTTCACTAGAATCAACAGGAGGATTTCAGCCTTGGAATTGCCAATCTCAATACAAAAGGTAAACGGTAACTCTTAACTTGATGGCATCACAAGGTGGAACAGAGCATTTTGAGTGTTTTTTAGGCTGCACATGGCTTAAAGCTCACAAGAGTCAGTTTTTTGTAATATATGTAAATAAAAGAATGCATTCGTTTTATACTAGCTTATACTAGCTTTACTAAATGCTCAGAGTTACATTTTTTATGCATTATTCATTCAGGCAAGGCATAGCATGTAAGGTGTGTGAAATGTCTTGCCTAAGGATACAAAAACAGTATGTCATAGAGCCACTGCTGCCCCACTGAGAATTCCCAGCAGTCTCCCACTCAAGTACTAACTAGTCCCAACCCTGCTTATCTTCTGAGATCAGACAATGCCATGTGGTGTTATTTTATGTTTGAAGTACTTTTTATACTCTTCAAATAGTAAAAGCATGTTGTTTTCTATCTGTCAAGAAGCAGTAGTTTGCAAGTTAACTGCTGCTTTTCACCATTTGTTCAGTAGAGATTGGAAATTCCAGGGCCAAATGATCCAATAGTGAATGTGTATGGAGTTTAAAAACACAGTGGTGCACTTCCTGTATTACTACATGACATCACAAGGTGGAAAAGAGTCTGAGGCAAGAAATCAAGAACCTAATATACAAGATTTGTGTGTTAAATATGTGTGAATAGATCACAACACAACTCCAGGAACATTTGAGTAACCTTGAGTAACATGCATTCTTAGTGTGAGCGAGGGCACTTCTCCACAAATCTGACTTGTAACTTGACATGGGCATGTCACCTGCTTGCCTTCAAGTAGATAGATATGTTTAATGCCCTACTGTGGAACATTCCAAGCAAAGCAATAACAACAAGGTGCCAATGCCACGATGGCATTATTTTTTTCAGTACTTTTTATTCTCCAAATAGTTTAAACTTCAAATAGTAAAAGTATCATAATTAGGGGTGTAAATAATAATCGATTCGTATCGATGCATCGATCCTACAGCCGACGATCCAAATGCATCGATGCGTCCACAAGAGAATCGATTAATGCGCTTACGTTTTCAAAATTTCCGTCCGTCTATTTTCAGCCATCTTCTCTTAGGTGTATTACTGACTCCTGCGCTGCGAGGGGCGCTAACCTTTCTTGTCCTCGTGAACCTCCTTCGTCCCCCCCCCTCCCACCCCTAAATAAATAAACCACCCCCTCCCTCCTCCTCCCCCGCTCTCACACGTGGACACAAACACACAAGCCACAGAGTGAACTTTCGGAAGTGATGGACGAGGAGAAAGCTGGCGAAAACAGAGGTGAATTACACACTCCTCTTGGACTTAAGTCGTTCGTCTGGATTATACAGCAAAGTTCGTGATGAAGTTTTGACAGATTTGATGAAGGCACAGCGCGTAGCGATAACATCAGACGGCTGGACTTCATGCACAACAGAGTCATACATCACAGTTACCTGTCATTTCATTGACAATGAATGGCAGATGAAGAACCACGTTTTGCAGACACGTGTATTGAAGGACACACATTCAGGACTAAACATCGGGCAAGTGCTGAGAGCTGCGTGTGAAGAGTGGGGTTTAACCAAGAAAGCACCAGCCCTCGTCACCGACAATGCTTCGAACATGAAGAGGGAGGCAGGAATGTCACCACACGTAATGTGCTTTGCACACACACTCAACCTGACCACGCAAGATGGCCTTAAGATTGCTGCCACAGACAGGCTTTTGGGGCGGGTGAGAAGAATCGTGGGTTTTTTTCACCGCAGCGCAGATGCGACCGCAGTTTTGAAAGAAAAGCAAAGTTTGCTGGCCCTCCCATGCCACAAGTTGAAAGCTGATGTGAAAACCCGGTGGAATAGTTCTTTCGAGATGTTGGAGCGATTTATTGAACAACAAGCTGCAGTGACGGCCACACTTAAACTAAGAACTAAGAACAAGAAACTAAGAAAAGGCGCATGTGATGTCCACACACTCGGTGAAAGCGATATAGTGGCTGCGGAACAAATGCTGGACCTGTTATCCCCGCTGAAGGCCGCCACCACTCTGATGTGCGAAGAGAAGCAACCCACTGTGTCAAAAAAATCAGCTGGTCCACATTGTACTGATTTTGGGGAGTCCTTTCATGCAAGGCTTAAACAAGGTCCCTTCAGTATGTTAAGCACAGATACACTGTTTACTTTATAGTGAATAAGCCCATGTGTCTGTTACTTTTTGTTGTTTTTGTGGAGTAAGACGTTCATACAAGGCTCCTTAAGTATATTTGCACTTATTTTTTGACACTTTATTTTGCCAATGCAGTAACTGAGTGTATTAATGTTTTTCTGTAATAAAATGCAGATGTTACAGTTTTTGTTATTTTTATTCAAAACATCATTAATACATAAAGTGAAACCATTGAATCGAATCGTATTGAATCGTATCGAATCGTGGGGAATTCTCAAGAATCGAAAATGATCGAATCGTTGGCTTAAGAAATCGAAATCGTATCGAATCGTCATGAAGTGTCTGATTTACACCCCTAATCATAATTGAGCGCACCTGAATATAACCCGCATCAACTAAATTTTCAAAGAATTTTATTTTTGTACATATATAGGCTGCACCTGTATATAAGCTGCAGGTGTCCACGTCTTCAAGAACGTTTTCAAATTCAGAGCATCTGCTTTTATTGCCTCTGAAAGCTTTTGTTGTCTTTTTGCTTTGAGTCAATTCGCCACACTTCCGTCACCAGTGTCTCACCATCGACTCATCAATGCCAAGCTCACGTGCAGCAGCTCTGTTTCCTTCTTCGACAGCCAGATCAATTGTCTTTAGCTTAAAAGCTGCATCATATGCATTTCTTCATGTGTTTTCCATGAGGAAGGTGTGTGCATGAAGCGCAAAATAACTGTTCAAAACAAAATAAAACTTGTATCTTTCTTGGCGCGTCGTCTCACCTTTCTGTCTCTTCACCTGTCTGTCTCGCTCTTGCACCCCATCACTTCACGCTCTACTGCACATGTCTCCAGCAGAAAGAGCCGCTGTCCTGTCTGGGATCATGTCAGTGTCTGGGATCATGTCAGTGTCTGGATCATGTCGGTGTCTGGGATCATGTCAGTGTCTGGGATCATGTCAGTGTCTGGATCATGTCGGTGTCTGGATCATGTCAGTGTCTGGATCATGTCAGTGTCTGGATCATGTCGGTGTCTGGATCATGTCGGTGTCTGGGATCATGTCGGTGTCTGGATCATGTCGGTGCCTGCATCATGTCGGTGTCTGGGATCATGTCGGTGTCTGGATCATGTCGGTGTCTGGGATCATGTCGGTGTCTGGATCATGTCAGTGTCTGGATCATGTCAGTGTCTGGATCATGTCGGTGTCTGGGATCATGTCGGTGTCTGGATCATGTCGGTGTCTGGATCATGTCGGTGTCTGGGATCATGTCGGTGTCTGGGATCATGTTAGTGTCTGGGATCATGTCAGTGTCTGGATCATGTCGGTCTCTGGGATCATGTCGGTGTCTGGATCATGTCAGTGTCTGGATCATGTCAGTGTCTGGATCATGTCGGTGTCTGGGATCATGTCAGTGTCTGGATCATGTCAGTGTCTGGATCATGTCGGTGTCTGGGATCATGTCGGTGTCTGGATCATGTCGGTGTCTGGGATCATGTCAGTGTCTGGATCATGTCAGTGTCTGGATCATGTCAGTGTCTGGATCATGTCGGTGTCTGGGATCATGTCAGTGTCTGGGTCATGTCGGTGTCTGGGATCATGTCGGTGTCTGGGTCATGTCGGTGTCTGGGTCATGTCGGTGTCTGGGTCATGTCGGTGTCTAGATCATGTCAGTGTCTGGATCATGTCAGTGTCTGGATCATGTCAGTGTCTGGGATCATGTCAGTGTCTGGATCATGTCGGTGTCTGGATCATGTCGGTGTCTGGATCATGTCAGTGTCTGGGTCATGTCAGTGTCTGGGATCATGTCAGTGTCTGGATCATGTCGGTGTCTGGGATCATGTCGGTGTCTGGATCATGTCGGTGTCTGGATCATGTCGGTGTCTGGATCATGTCGGTGTCTGGGATCATGTCAGTGTCTGGATCATGTCAGTGTCTGGATCATGTCAGTGTCTGGATCATGTCAGTGTCTGGATCATGTCGGTGTCTGGATCATGTCAGTGTCTGGATCATGTCAGTGTCTGGATCATGTCAGTGTCTGGATCATGTCAGTGTCTGGATCATGTCAGTGTCTGGATCATGTCGGTGTCTGGGATCATGTCAGTGTCTGGATCATGTCAGTGTCTGGATCATGTCAGTGTCTGGGATCATGTCAGTGTCTGGATCATGTCGGTGTCTGGATCATGTCAGTGTCTGGATCATGTCAGTGTCTGGGATCATGTCAGTGTCTGGATCATGTCCGTGTCTGGATCATGTCAGTGTCTGGGATCATGTCAGTGTCTGGGATCATGTCAGTGTCTGGGATCATGTCAGTGTCTGGATCATGTCAGTGTCTGGATCATGTCAGTGTCTGGGATCATGTCAGTGTCTGGATCATGTCAGTGTCTGGATCATGTCAGTGTCTGGATCATGTCAGTGTCTGGGTCATGTCGGTGTCTGGGATCATGTCAGTGTCTGGATCATGTCAGTGTCTGGGATCATGTCAGTGTCTGGATCATGTCAGTGTCTGGGATCATGTCAGTGTCTGGGTCATGTCGGTGTCTGGGTCATGTCGGTGTCTGGGTCATGTCGGTGTCTGGGTCATGTCAGTGTCTGGATCATGTCAGTGTCTGGGATCATGTCAGTGTCTGGATCATGTCAGTGTCTGGGATCATGTCAGTGTCTGGGTCATGTCGGTGTCTGGGATCATGTCGGTGTCTGGGTCATGTCGGTGTCTGGGTCATGTCGGTGTCTGGATCATGTCGGTGTCTGGGATCATGTCGGTGTCTGGGATCATGTCAGTGTCTGGATCATGTCGGTGTCTGGGTCATGTCGGTGTCTGGATCATGTCGGTGTCTGGGATCATGTCGGTGTCTGGGATCATGTCGGTGTCTGGGATCATGTCGGTGTCTGGGATCATGTCAGTGTCTGGATCATGTCCGTGTCTGGATCATGTCAGTGTCTGGGATCATGTCAGTGTCTGGGTCATGTCGGTGTCTGGGTCATGTCGGTGTCTGGATCATGTCGGTGTCTGGATCATGTCGGTGTCTGGGATCATGTCAGTGTCTGGATCATGTCAGTGTCTGGGTCATGTCGGTGTCTGGATCATGTCGGTGTCTGGGATCATGTCGGTGTCTGGGATCATGTCAGTGTCTGGATCATGTCAGTGTCTGGGATCATGTCAGTGTCTGGATCATGTCAGTGTCTCGCTGGATTCCAGCAGATTTCAGGCTCTCCCGGGGGCGGGGATAGGTGTATCGATCAGGTATGAGTGGATGTCTGACTACTGAAGTTTGAGACGTTTCTTCTTGTCATTTACGCACTCATCTGCATTTAACGCATAGGGGTCATTAAGACGTATCCCACTCACTAATGTTCATTTAGCATCATAACATATTTTATCACATGGCGATAAACTGTTTTAGTGCTGACTACAGCGCTCGCTAACACTGCAACTTCATGTGAACCACACAGACAGTGGCACGTTCTGCACTCAGGCTGCGCACACACCCGCTGTGTTAAATAATCCGTCCATATATTAGCCGCACCTTTGTAAAAGCCGCAGGATTCAAAGAGTGAGAAAAAAGTACCGGCTTATAGTTCGGAAATTACGGTATGTTGTTTTCTATCCCTCTCTCTCTCAGCAGAGCCAGTCTCTCTCCATCAGACCAAACACAGCACAATGAAACTATTACCAGCTCAAACAGGAGTAAACAAGGCTCACTGGTGCTCTGACATTGTTGCAGATTCACATTGTGCGGTGAAGTGCCGTGGGGGCTCGTCTGACCTAAAAATCAGGACTTGTTGGATACCAGTCTCTTCAAAGGCACGGAGTCTGGGGAACCAATTTGCGAGCTCCACAGGGCAGCTTTGTTTAAACTTTTCATTGTGTAAATAACGCAAAGTATTTTTAGACAGATTATTATAGTCTTGTTTTAGCTGGTATTTTCAGTTTTGTGATAGAGATACAATGAACCAGACTGCACCCGAGCATCAACCGACAGGAGCCAAGTAAATGTACCAAGGTGTTTTAGACTGGAAAGACGTAGTTTAAAGGGTCTATATTACACTATTTTGTGATGTCATGTGGCAATACAGGAAGTGCTCCACTGTGTTTTTAAACTTCATAAACCTTCACTAGATTGGATAATTTTACCATTTCGGCACGGCGGCGGCACCGTGGCTGAGTGGCTAGCACTCACGCTTCACAGCAAGAAGGTTCCAGGTTCGATCCCCGGGTCGCCCAGGCCTTTCTGTGTGTGTTCTGTGTGGAGTTTGCATGTTCTCCCCGTGTCTGGGTGGGTTTTCTCCGGGCACTCCGGTTTCCCCCATCAACCCAAAACATGCACCATAGGTACCTCCAGCTTAGGTCCTGACCAAACCGAAGCAAGAAGATCATCATGGAGATGGTCCCCGGGCGCAGAAGTGTGCTGCCTACTGCTCCTAATATATGTATATATATATATATATATATATATATATATATATATATATATATATAGGATGGGTTAAAATGCAGAGAAGAATTTCTCCAGTGTGAGATCAATAAAGTCACTTCTTCACTTCTTCTTCTTCTTCTTCATTTCAGCCCAGTTGCCAATGTCTAATGAACAAAAGGTAAAAGGAGCTGTTAACTTGAAAACTACCGCTTCATGACATCACAAGGTGGAACAGAGCATTTTGAGTTTTGGAGAGCACAATCAGAGACACACATGGTCCGTCCGTATCAAATCAAATATAACTACTTACTTAGAAAAAGAAATATCACAAAGGACTGAATAAACATTGCAGAGAAACTTTAAAAGCAGTAAGATTCTGTTCAAAATTATAGATGAAATTATAGATGATTCATTATAGATGATTCAGTCACTTGGCTATTTAAAATTCTTGAATCAGTAGCTTGTTTCATTCTTCAATTAGTATTTAGTCAGCCATCTCGTACATTAAATCAATATATAATCCCATAAAGCTTTATAATCTTTAAGCGAAGTCAGACAGGAAGTGGCAGTGAAAATATGATTGCTGTGAACCATAGCAGAGGTGATAAACACTGGGTAGGTGTGTTAGTGGTGTTTGGTATTGATGGCAAGATATTGACATGTGGAGATATAACAAGCTCCTCTGGGTTCCGAAGGGTTAAGACCGCTGTGAGTGACGCCCTTTGGACATTTATTATTACAGTCATGCCCACACGGACAGTCCCTCTGTGTGCCAGCTCACTTCTTATGGAGGGTAGAAAAGGAAAACTGCAAATTCTGTGTTTTCAGGTCAGTTTGTCTAAAACTACCTTACCAATTGCAGGTTTTGTGACTTTTGAACGTCACATTAAAACAGATTTATTTCCTGCATAAATAAATATCCAGTGGGTGTTTTGTTGTTTTGTTTGTTGATGTTTTCAATCCTGCAAATTTAAAGAAGACATATTGTGCTTGACACTATGACACTTATGGATCATTATGTTATAATTTGGACATTGCAATATTGATCTAAAATAACTTAATAAAAGTTTAGGAAATTGTAATGCCAAATCACCATAAAGTGAAGTAATGAAATTATCAGCACCGCCTATGGATATTGAGTAGCATTTTTTTTCTCCCCATTTGTGCCAAAATGGGCAGTGTCCACCAGCACTCTGACCAGAACTGAAGAACCAGCTTGGAAACGTATTCGACCAAATAAACTTCAGTTGACAAATTGTATTTCTCCTTTTGCCATGGATTCTACCTGGACAACTGAGGGACTCTAACACATCAGGTTCAACATTTGAGAATATTTAATATTTCAAATCAAATCAAATCAAACAATATTTATAAGGCGCTTTTCATACAAAATTGTAACACAAAGCGCCTTACAGTGGTCAAGGATTAGAAGATTGACCTTTATTGATCTCGCACAGGAGAAGTTGTTTCTATATTTGACCCGGGGACCATCCCCATGATTTTGTTTTGTTATTTAGGCTTGGTCAGGCCCTAAGCTGGAGGATTTTACCTATGGCACATGTTTAGGTTGATGGGGGAAACCGGAGTGCCCGGAGGAAACCCACCCAGACACGGGGAGAACATGCAGTCTCCACACAGAAAGGCCCGGGCAACCCGAACCTTCTTGCTGTGAGGCATGAGTGCTAGCCACTCAGCCACCGTGCTGCCAGGAAGAAGTAGAAGAAAAAAAAAAAAAAAATTCATAGAATACAAAACTGAAACCACCAATACTACTTTACTAGACTTATATCATTTTGAATTTATCAACTTTGAATTTAGCAGCTAATATTTTCAGCCTTATTTCCACTACTCTGTCCTCCTCATGCCATACGAGTGTTAGTTGCAGTACCCGCTCATGGCAACAAATTTTGAATGTACAGGAAGAAAATGCAGTATTTGTTTTCTCTATATATTTTAGTTCTCAACTTGAATCAATCAATCCAGTGTCCAAAGTAGACTTTAAAAGACCACATAAGGAACCTATATCCTCCTGGGACCTGAAGAAAAAAAGTGTACCTAAATTATTATTATTATTATTATTATTATTATTATTATTATTATTATTATTATTATTATTATTATTATTATTATTATTATTATTATTATTATTTTAATTTGCTATTTGGAGGTAAATGAACACCTTGGCATTTCCATTTTGTTAATTTTATTATTATTCATAATGTTGTAACATGTCCTCTGTAATGGACGTCAGGGACATTTTGGTGTTAAATCCACGTGAAATTGTTAGTGACCTAACAAAAACTTTTCTTTTTTTGATGACCAACATCTCTGACAAGCTTCTACAGTTGCCTCAAAACGTTCTTAGACTCCCTTGTAATTTCTTATTTATTTTTTAGATATTATGTATTTTTTTTAGTATTTATTTACGTATTTATTTATTTTTATTTTTTATGTATTTTTTTTTATTTGAGTATTTACGTATTTATTTACATTTTTATTTTTTTATGTATTATTTATTTATTTATTTTTATATATTATGTATTTTTGAGTATTTATTTACATATTTCTTTATTTATATATATATATATATATTATGTTTTTTGTATTTATTTACATATTTCTTTATTTTTATTTTTTATGTGTGATTTTTTTTTTTTTTTTTTTATCATAGTTCAACTACAAACTAGAGTCTCAAAACAATTAAAGGGTCGACTGGTATACTATAAAGGACACAAATGAATGGGCCGGGTCTCAGGAGGATAATGTTATTATAGGTTATGATAACTTTATGTAGAGCCAGAATTGATCATTTATTTATTTCACAGGGAGCTTTGAATGAGGTTTAGACCCCAGAGAGGAATGTTCAAATTTGTACACAAAAGTAAACTGTTTATTTTATTTTATTTATTTATTTATAGCGGACAGTGCAAGTTGACCAACAGTAACTGTTTAACATGCCAGAATTAGCCAAGAGGCTAGTTTTCATCTGTTGTCCGTTGCCATGGTGTACAGATGGCTCCCTGTAAAAACATTTGCAGGCATGGTTAAAACGTAGAAAAGCATTACATCTAAAATAAATTAAAAACTTAAAATATTACAAATAATTAAAACAGACAGGTAAGAACAGCTTGCAATTAACGACAGTAAAAGATTATGTTTAAAAAAAAAAGGCACAAGAAAATAAACAAAGGGGCAATAAAAGATTTGTTAAAACAGAATTACAAAGAAGCACATGCAGAGGACAAACACTAGATGGCAGCAGCAGGAGTTTGGTGTTGACACGTCTGATTTGTTAAAAGCCAACGTTTAAATTGAGACCTGAAGGAGCTGTATGTGGAGCTCTCCCTGATCATTGTAGGGATGCTGTTCCACCCTTTAGAAGCTCTAACAGAATAGGCTGATTGACCAAATGCTGTCTTTCTGAGAGGGATCAGACAGTCTCCTCTAGAGGCTCCTCTAGTGATGCGGTTTGAGCGTGATCTTAGGCTAACAAAGTCATTGAGCGGTGGAGGGGCGAGTCCATGTAAGATTTTGTAAACAAAGCAGGCATCTGTGAATCTAATCAGATTCTCCCAACTTAAAATATTATATTTAGATAAAATGCTGCAGTGATGGATGTGGCGTGTGTTTTATAGGACTTTGAGTGTCTGTTTATACAGTGTTTGTAGTGGTCTGAGTGTGGTATGGTTGGCCTGGGACAAGCTCGTCAGGCAGTAAGTCAGGTGCGAGAAAATCATGGAGTGCATGTAAATATTGGCTGCTTGGGTAGACATAGAATTTCGGATGAATCTGAAATTTGATAAATTGAATTTGACCCTTTTGATAGTTTGTTTAACATGTGACTTAAAATTAAACTGTTACTCATCTACAATGAATTTATTCTTTGTATATAACTTTTTAATTAAAGAAAAAGCACCTCCACATTGAGCATCTATAACATTTTAAGACCATGCATAATCATTTAAATATGTTTACATTTATAGCGTCTGTGTCACAAAAGTATCAGCAGGCAGGAGTAAAGTCTATGGCCCACAGAAGAGCATTATAAATCAGTGTTTTGTGTTTATATGAACACTAAACCTGTCCGAGTCACAAATGTACTGTGCCTGTGTTATTTATGCATCTGAGCTACAGCAGGTCAGCCAGCCACATTTACTTAAACTGAATTCAATCAGCTATAAGGAAATACTAGCATTAAAGGAATGCTGCCCACATCCCGATGATTCAAATTAATTACATATTTTTTGATTGAAGCAGATTTAACTTGAAACTTTCTAAGGAATATTGTGCTTTCTCTGAAATCTAGTATCAAGATGTATTTATGTATTATTTTTACGTGCAAAGAGCTATTGTTTTAAGTGACGCTTTAAAGGTGCAGTATATCACTTGTCGTGGTTTTTAGATTGTAGAATGTGATTATGTCATACTCCCAGATGGAGGGCAAGAGCCATTTTGTCCTACTGATAACGTTGTGTGTTGCCATGAAATTTCCAAAAGGTAAATTCACAAATGTTTAACCTGATCATTTCTATGAGTGACTAGACCCAGGAACTCAACGTATTACCTATTTATATTAGTTTATTTTACTTTTGCTACGGGTATATGTGATGTTTTAGTCATGGTGTTTATTGTCTTGTTTATCAGATGTTTTATGTTCACTGTGGGCCTAGGGAGCGCTGCAATTTCAAATCCTGTGTGTGCAACCTGTACATATGGTTTTTGACAATAAAGCTGACTTTGAACTTTGAACTTTGTATTACAACAGGATTTTTAACAGTATTTATTTTAGCTGTCTCCATATATAATTGGTCTATAGAATGCTGTGATGTTTTAAGATTAAGATTAAGCCTTTATTGGTCTCACACACAATGACACACAGGAGAAATTTGACTTCTGCATTTGACCCATCCTTTTCAGGAGCAGTGAGCAGCCATCTCTGAAGCCCAGCAGTAGTGGAGTGTCCGCGACTTGCATGCTATTGCTTTTCCTGGGGTCTTCCACAGTATTTTCTACAGTAAGATATCGCTATGGAGACAAAGAAAAATGACGAACAACATGCAGGACAAGCAGGAAGTGAAAGGCGATTCAATGCAGGTACCAAGTGGATCGCATATTCAACTTTCTCTATTAATGGTCAGTGCCGCCATTTTACACCTTTCTGAACCAAAGCTCGTAACGTGGAGGAGGTTGATTCCACAATTGGGGCAAAACATTGTTCATTCACCACAACAACCGAAATGAAAAAGAAAGGTTCTGACTACAGTAAGGCTCTGACTATAAACACACACTCTCATTGAATTACTGTTGACATCCTGCTTGTCCCGCATGTCGTTGCATCACTTTCGCTTTTTAGTAGAACTGTCTTGTTTGTTTGTTTTTGGGGGTCTGTATTTATGTTTTTGCCACATGTAAATTTGTCTCGGCACTTGTACAAGTGTTTTGTACTGTATTTTGTACATTTGTTTGCACATTTGTTTTATTAATCTTGGGATTTGTTTTCAAGATGTAAATGTGCATTCTAAATGTAATTTTCTTGTTAATGTGTGTTGTGAAATGTAAAAGTGTTTTGTACTTGCCGGCCACAGTATATTGTAATGAGAAAGCAACATTATAACATAGATCAGAAAATATGATAACAGGAGAAGTTCAATTTGCCACTTCACAAGAGGATGTACCAACACAGACGGACGTGCCAGAGTGGACCGTCTTCTGCCGTATATCTTCACCTAGAAGCCACGGGTCATTCATTTGAGGACAGTGAGGTTCAGATCTTAGCCAGGGAAAAGAATTGGTTTGAGAGGGGAGTTAAAGAGGCTATTTTTGTCAAAAAAGAGAATCCTTCTCTGAACAGAAATGGTGGAGTAAGACATAATTTGCATCCCATCTACAATTCCATTATTAAGCCTAGATCAAACAAACAGGGAAACAATAGGGTTAGCCAGGACAGGGCCAGAGGTGTGAAAAACAGGCGTGTAGGGATGAATAGAGATCGTCAGCTAGACGCCAGAGAAACAAAAAGACGGAAACCAATGAGATAGTTCCGGAAAGTAGTTAGCTAGGTAGCTCCTCCCTACAGCAAGATATAAGCAAGTGTCTTACCAGTATTCTTATTAGAGCTGACGAAGCCTCTCGGATGAGCGTCGAAACGTTTTCAACCAAACAAACTTTGTCCAGTTGACAAATTGAACTTCTCCTGTTATCATGGATTCTACCTGGACGACTGAGGGACTTTTCACGCAGATCAGAAAATAGCATAAAATGGGCCCTTTAAAGGGACAGTGTGTAAGATTTTTACCCATTAATTACTTAAATTGAAGATACCCATTCAAAAATACATTGTTTTCCAAGCCTTTTCACTTCCATCATGAAATCAAAGTATTCTTTTGGACTTAGATATAGTCACATAAAAGGGGGATCTTCCCCATGCAGAGGCAGCCATTTTGAATACGACAGCCGCAGAAGGACATTTGGGCTCCGCCTTCGCCTTCGGCAAGGCTCGTGGTTTTGGGTAAACAACACAAGCATGTTGCCGGATCGTAATGGATCTAACACGTGTTTTGGACTAAATTGTTTTACTGGATTTTATTCGCTGGATCCTTACGGACAAATTGAGAGCAAGTTTATGGTGAAATACAGAGTTTGATCTGTGCAAAGCATTCTAAGGTAAGCTAAACTCGTTTTGTGCTTTTCCGTATAAAAGCCCCATGTGCTCGGGGAGTGTTTGTTTTGCAGGGAAATGAATTGCATAGTCAAAAAGAGGAGACTGTAAGGTTTAATTTGATGTGTAGAGTGTCATGGTACATGATCGGGAATGTGTGTTTTCATGAGAAAAGAAAAACAAAAAAAACGGGACCGCGTTTTATTACAGTAGCGGCGTGCGGGTCCCTCGAGGTCTGCCGTAGCTAAAATAGCACCATCCACCTATGCGCCACGAATCCTACACACTGGGGCTTTAATGCATGAATTCACAATATACTGTATAACACCAGTAGACCGCCCCCTCTCACCTGCTCCACCACACTGCTCCTTAAACACATGTCATGGCCAATGATATTTCAATCAATTCAGATGCTTATCTCCCTAACAGCAAATCATAATGCTGTATTACCCTGGCTTTTCATGCTCCATTATTAAAACAGGATTTCAGGCGCTTTGGAGCAGTTCGTCCCGAAGCAACAAATGAACCAGAGAATTGCCAATTGATTTTATATTGAGCAGAGAAAACAAGAGCCTGCCAAGCTAAAACACGCCGGCTGATGTGCACGACAATATTGTGGTTAGGTTGTGTTAGCATAGCAGAGCAAAAGAGAAGTGGTACGCGAGTTGGTTTTGCAGTGGTATTGGTCTCGAAGGGAGGATAGCTGAAATACGAGTCCCCAGGTCCCAGTGCGCTTGCTGTTTATGGCGTACAGTAAAAGCTGTCACCACAAAAGCATATGTACTTTTGATCATGCGCAGTCAGGCATACGATATGAGAGAGGTGGAATTTATTATGCTTTGAATGGAGACAGGAATAAACCATAGATTAAAGGGTCCATATTAGACTTTTTCTATGTTATGATGTTCTTTCCTCATCAAAAACATACCTGGAGTTGTGTGTTTTGTTTCATTCACACCTGTTTAACACACAAAACTGGCATATTTAGTACTTCTCTCAAACTGAAAACACTCAGTTCCACCTTGCGATGTCATGTGCTAATACAGGAAGTGCTCTATATGTTTTTACACTCCATACACCTTCACTAGAATCATTTCATTGCCAATCTCTGCCAAATAAAAGTTAAAATGTAGCTGTTAACATGAAAACCATTTCATGACATCACCAGGTGGAACAGAGCATTTTGAGCTTTGGAGATGTAGTGAAACTAATAAAAAAGGACAGGACTATTTAGTTATGTTAACAATAGAGGAAAGAAGCAACTTTATTGATCTCACACTGGAGAAATTCTTCTCTGCATTTAACCCATCCTGTTATTAGGAGCAGTGGGCAGCACATTACTGCGCCCAGGGACCATCTCCATGATCTTCTTGCTTCGGCTTGGTCAGGACCTCAGCTGGAGGATTTTACCTGGTGCATGTTTTGGGTTGGTGGGGGAAACCGGAGTGCCCGGAGGAAACCCACCCAGATACGGGGAGAACATGCAAACTCCACACAGAAAGGCTCGGGCGACCCGGGGATCGAACCCAGACCATGCATGAAAACTCCACACAGAACACACACAGAAAGGCCTGGGCGAAAGTAACACCGAACCTTAAAAAAATAGTTGTTGAATAAAAAATGCTTATTTTAAGTTCTATGGTGAGCTTGTCTATTTGTGATACAGATGAAAAATCATTCTATATGGCTTCTATATTGTATAGTATTGTATAGTACTATAAGTTTTATTACTTGGGATTTGTATTTTTGTACCAACAACTCCTCCAGTGTTTGGATGAACTATAATTCCATACGCAACTGTCACTTACAAAATATTCAACACTAAATCATCTTTTTTGAGCTTTCGACCTTGTTATAATGGTTTTCGCTCATTATTTAGCTTTCTCAACATTGCATTTCAAAATGATCATGCATGTTTCAGTAATCTTGTTTTATCTTGTATTCAAAGTCTGAAATCGTTTTAGTTTTAAAAGGTAAGTTAGATCAAATAGTGATGGGCTCCAGCGCACACCACAGCTCTTAAAGGCATCAAATCTAGAAGTACAAAGGAAAGTAGTTGACACTAAACTCACAACGTAGGTCTAGTATAGCCCAAAACGCACTTTTTAATTACTAACAGCTATCACAATTAGCTAATGTGGTCAGTCACTTAAAGGTGCACTATGTAAATGTTTTGTTGGGCATCTGTCACCGGCATGTTTTTTACATTTTTTTATATCATTGCTCTGCCTGGAATATTCCACAGTATGACATAAAACAGCTCTATCTTACATTTATTAAATTACAGGTGGTTTTATAGCTCAAAATACCTAGAAAACTGGTGGTTTGGCCTCCATGAAGATAGAAATGCTTAATACCATGTGAAACATTCCAGACTAACCAATAACATCTCCATGGAGAAAAGCAATAGACAGACTAGACCAGAAAAGACCTGAAAAGTTACACAATGCACTTTTACACTGGCAAGGCCCATTCAAAGGCCACACTATCACACAAACATTTCCAAAACCTTTTTCTGGACAGCATGTGTTTCTGTTGGTGTGTACTGAACTAAACTGAAGTTACCCTGTACCCCAGTGCATCAAAAAATGGATGTAAATGACCACATCTTTATATAGCGCTTTTCCACCTTCAAGGCACCCAAAGCGCTTTACAACAAGGAACCACTCACCCATTCACACACACATTCACACACCAGTGTACGCAGACACTGGGGGCAAGGAGGGTTAAGTGTTTTTGCCCAAGGACACAACGGCAGCATTCATCTGTGGGAGCTGGAATCGTACCAACCAACCTGTGGGTCAGTGGATCTGACCACTCAAACACTGATGTTTCTTATGTCAAGAGCGGGATTTGAACCGCCAACCTTTGGATCAGTGGACAAACGCTCTGCCAACTGAGCTACTGCCGCCCAAGTGCTTTGTACATTTTTGGGACAGACCATTGAAGAACTTTGTGTAGAAAGCATCTGTTTGTGTAGAAAGCACCTGTTTAATGCAGAGAGCTGCCAGTGGAGAGGAGTGCACAGCCCATAAATGGGTCAACATTCAAAATAAAGTATGTTTGTAAAGTCTGGCAAAAGCAACTGTTTGGAGACACTCTAAAAGCCAAAAAAAGTGTTATTTATACAGGTGTGACATGGTAGAGAATGGTCATTAAAAGTGTAAAAACAGGTACCTGTAGCTATGGGCTTCTACGTTTGGAAAGGCTTTTGGTAAAACCTGGTGTTGTCCTGGTTCAGTCTTAAAGGGATATGCCACCCCCAGGTCAAATTTGGGCATCTCCCCAAAGTCCAGAGACTAAAATAAGTGGTGGAAAGCGTTTTCCTGCTCACCCAGCCATTGTCCGAGTCTGTCGCCACTGACCGCCGCCGTATCTGCAACTACTCCGCGTTAGACTGGAGTCTAACGTCGCCAACGAAAGATTTCGGCCAAAAGGAATTAATTTGCTCGATGCTTTTCCCAATTACTTTCTGTGTAGTGCGCATTCATATCGAGTGCAAATAAATGTGCAAATCAACACGGGGGGCTTGCCTTGGTCATTTTGGGTGGGAACTATTTTTCAGTGCGGAACAATAAAGCCGCAGCACAAAGCACGCAATCTAACAGGGGAATCCCAGCCCCCACCTTCCGTAAACAATCCCGGCCCACAACTTCCGTGAACAAAGTTTGAATGGTCAGTGTGTGGTTGGTTTGGAAGTTAGCGGTTTGGTTTTACTGAGCAAAGATGGTTAATACGTGTATAGCAAAGGGCTGCGAAAACATGCAGAAGAGATTCGGAACAACAATGTTCCACAGAATCCCGAAAGATGTGGAACGAAGAAGTCTTTGGCTGGCTGCCCTCGGAATTCCTTCCACAACACCGGTGGAGAAAATAAACCAGTACCGTGTTTGCGAGGAGCATTTCAAACCCGAGGACTACAATCAAACAATGACCCGCGCTTCGGGAAAGTTTGTTCTAAAACTAAAAAATACTGCTGTCCCATCTATTTTCGAAACGGAGGCTGAGCGGAGTGCATCTTCAATGGCTGTAAGTTATTGCCAAGTTTGCTAACTACGTTAGTTTTGTCTGGGAAGCATCGGCGTATTCAGCGTTGAAATTTCATCACATTACTGGTTCACTCTGGAGCTAACTAGCTAGTCACTAACTAGTGAACTAGTAATGTGATGAAGTTATAACAAAACTTGACGCGCTGATGCTTCTCATTTATACAGTAGTATAAGTTTACGTGTAAGCGTTGCCATTTCAGGGGGTTGTTTACACTTAGCATAATCGTTCTGTGGACTCAGCTGCATCTGCAGAGACCACATTCCACACATTCCAAAGCACAAACCCCCCTTACGCATAAAACAGTTTTTTGTCAGTGCTCATTCAAATAATACACAAATAAATGTTTATATGTTGTGTGGTATAGAAATTATAATTACGTATATGCATGCTCCTAAAATTTATTAATTCAATATTTCTTCAGGAGTAATAATTTCTTTACATTTTATCAGGGTGAGTTCAGTGATATACAGGAGGATGTGGCAGAAACGGCTGAAGCTGAGCATTCTTTTGCCGTATTTTCGGCTTTACCACAATCCACTCCTCAGAAGTTCAAGGTACCATTACCTGTCCAAGACCCGATCACAACGCACACCAGGTCACCGTACCAACTTGCTCCCACATGGACACAATTGCCGGTAAGCTAATGAATCTATTTTCATGCTGTTACAGTCACCATGCCATAGCTATTGAAAGTGTTGATATTGGATGCATCTGCTACTTTTGTAGGGCACATCATCTCAATCCATGGTGAGCACTGTCCACAGTCCAAGAAGAGGTCTACAATTTGATGTAAGTGGTAAACTTGGATGTTTTGTAGTTGTTGTTTGTTTACTAACATGTGGGGCCTGCCAACGTACTGCTGTATGGTTGTGCATGTATACTGCTTGACCAGTGCCTAAGGTGCCCTGTAGCAAAGCTCCTGGGGTGCGCCTGTAGCAGGCTGTCTGCTGCCCTCTCAGTGTGTTTTGTTTAGTGCTTCGAGTTTCACATTCACAATTGAAATTCAAATGCAGAGACCACTCTTTTTTGTGTAAATACACTTTGCATAAAAGACCGATTTTAATTTTTAGTATTATGCTGAAAAATTTATCTTTTACATTTCTTTGTCCACAACAGGAGCCATGTGATGCAGCTCTAGTCGACATGGATATAAGCGCCCTATCAGGCCTGGACATCAGTATGACCTCAGAGCCAGCTGCTGATCCAGCAGACACAAGTCCCATGTGTCCCATACTCCACCCCCTCCTCCTCGACCACAGGAAGCTCTGCAAGCCTTTCTGAACAACCAGGAGGCTGTCATGAGAGAAAGTGGATTGTAAACGAGTCCAAGCTAATGGAACTATTTCAAAGATGTCCAAGTTGTGGAGCTCCTATGTGCGATCTGAACCTAAACAAAAAAGAAGTTGGCAGCCAAATAACTATAAAATGGGAGTGCAACAAAGGACACAGTGGGACATGGCAGTCATGTCCTGACACACGAGGAATGCCTGAGAATAATCTCCTTACAGCTGGTGCCACACTATTTACTGGTGCGACATACACGGACATTAATGACTGGGCTAAGCTTATGAATCTTCAGCTACCTAAAGACACAACTTATAACAGCATACAGTCTTCATATCTCATTCCAACCATTGAGAAAGTCTACAAGAAGCGTGAAAGCACTGTAAAAGCCAGACTCATCTGCCAGACTCTGGATGGTGAAGATGTGCACCTGTGTGGAGATGGGAGGAGCGACAGCCCAGGTCATTCATCTAAGTACACAACATATACTTTTATGGATGATGCTACCAAACTGATCGTTGGGTTCGATTTGATTCAGGTAAATAAACAAAATGCCATACATAAAAAACGGCAGACATAACGGAGACAACATCTGTACGAGTTTAACCTGTTATTCCTTTGTCTCCACCCTTGTAGGTGACCCAAGCTAAAAGTTCAGTCGCCATGGAACCAATGGGTTTCAAGCAAGGATTGGACAAGCTCTTAGATGAAGGCATTCCTGTGAAGGTCGTCACAACAGATAGACATCCCTCCATTAGGAAGATAATGCGAGAGGAATATCCACAAGTTACACACCAGTTTGATCCTTGGCATGTGGCAAAAGGTTAGTTTGTGAGGGCAGGGCACCGTTATTCTGAGCAGCATAACATCAGTAAGAATAAGCACTCTCTAATCGGCATTGTTTTCTAATTTTAGGAATAAAAAAGAAAATGGTTGTGGCCTCGAACAAGAGGAACTGCAAAGACCTTGCACCATGGACGAGAAGCGTGAGCAACCACATGTGGTGGAGCTGTAGCTCATGTCAAGGAGATGCAAAGGTACAAACATGCACTGAGTGTGGAAAGAGAAAGATGTAATTTTCTGAAATTATTTTTGAACATATAGAATGCATTTGAAACTGCTAGATAAACAATCACCACAGACAATTGACATCAATTAGTTTATGGCATGCAGGATTTTTAGCAGAATCATTTATTAATGGCCACAAAAGTTGGTGGAATTTGTTTCCAGTACAGCAAGAAATGCTCACATCTTCTGTGTCTGTTGCAGAACAAAACAAATTTACAACACACTTACATGATACAAACACCACAGATAAATGTCCAGCTATGAACGGGATTGGTTTAGAGTCCGAATGGCAATGGGAAAGAAACTGTTCATGTATCTGACAGATTTGGATGTGATGGACCTGTAGCGTCTCCCAGATGGCATGAGTTTGAACAGATTATTGGCAGGATGTGTGGGGTCTGAGGTGATTCTTTTGGCTCTCTGTGTGATGCGTCTGTGATAAAGTGTGTCTATGGAGGGGAGAGTGTGACCAATGATTTTAGAGGATTTGTTTACAATACACTGAAGTTTGTAATGTGAATGTCCAAATTACCAAATATGCAAGGACTGTAACTGACCACAACGTTTTCTACATGTGATTCAATGTAATTTCAGGAATTACAAAGACGATGGATGTCCATCCTTCATCATATCCAGGGTATTCATCGATGGGAGGAACAAGGCACTGAACACAGATGCTACCACGGTGGCCTCTCAGCAGATGACCAGAGGATGAGGAAGTGGTTGACGCATGACTCACCAGCCTATAAAGCTCTGTATGAAATAGTCATGGACCCACGTCTTCTGAAGGATTTGACCCACATGACACTTTTCAAACACACAGGTACGAAACGCATGATTGTCAATCAAGAAACCATGGCACAGTTAAACAGTTCATATAGACCTAAATTACATTTTGCAATGTGTTCTAAATAGTGTTCTTTTAAACTAAATAATCAACTAAATATTGTACTTTTATTTGTGCTTTATCAGGACAACTTGAGGTGTTCCACAACTCATTACTGAAGTACTGCCCAAAGCGTCTACACTTTCCATATTCATCCATGCTGGCACGGACAATGTTGGCTGTAATGGACCACAACGAAAACCATGAAGATCCACGTGAACAGGCAACAACAGCAACTGGTAAGAACTACATTTATCCTAGAATTGCCTGTAGGTATCTTGTACTTTGTAGCCATAGCAATAACAGCACTGATATGCAAGTCATATTATTCGGGGGGGCAGCAATTATGTTTGCTCAAATTACCGCTGGTATAGTTATTACAGGAAAATATTCGTTAAAAAAAAAAGTAATACACCTGATTAATTTATTCCATCATGTAATTACAGGTGTCAAAAAAACTAATCTGGTGTACCAGAAGCAATCAGGGCACTGGATTGAAAGACCCATTTACACGGCCACCACCCAAAGTTTCAGGAATGAACTGATGCAGGAAACCATTGCAAGAAGGATGGACCCCACCATAAAATTCAAAGACCCTTCCTCACGCATTCAGGTCCCTGTATTGGCAGTAAACATTGGCCTTTTACCGAAACCCAGCAAGGAGGATGTCAGAAAGGACCGCACGTCCAGATTCAAGGCCAAGGATAAATAGCTCTAGAGTAAAATGAGTTTCAACATATGTAGAGGCCATTTTGGATTAGTGTCCTTACATAAACCACCTGCACTTTACTCTCTCTTGCACCTTACTGCATTCACACCTTACTACAACTACACCTTACATGCACCTTAAAAAATACATAAAATCAATGCACATTATGGTACAGTACAATACACTACTAATATAAAATACACACCAGTTGTTATCAACACTGCTGAATTATATTACACATCTCCACTTATCTACCTCACCAGTCACCAAGCTATATCCCACTACTTCTCTTCTACTGGAAGTCCTGACTGTCTGTGTGGAGTGTGATGAATTATGTAGAAGGTTTAGACAGTAAAAGTATCTAAGTCCAAGTACATTTTTTTTCTAAAGAGAACATACCTCTATATTCCACAAGAGGAACAACACGTTTACAATGACTGTCCACAAAAGAAATCTTTATTTTTATATCAATGTTGTATACATACGTTTGTAAAACAATACAGTGCTATATACATATGTTTGTAATACAATAAACAAATCTTGATTTCTATTTACATATGAGGTTTATTAGTGTGAATTGACTTGACACTAGTTGACAGTGAGAGGGGTTTTGCATTTACAGATAGGTCCTGTAGCATAACAAGAAATTATGGGTGATGCAGATTTGTTCACAGAATGAATATGAATAGATATTGTACACAAGTTTTTACCAAGCCACGTAAGGTTTGCAATTACATTAGTAAAACTCTATGTCCATGGCTTCTTGTACCTCTTGAAAGCCAGTGTAGACACCAGACTCCGATGGAAATTTCTGGCGAATTGCTGCAACCACACATGATGGCATTGGCGTCCGATTCCCTTTGCCCAGTGTCTCTCCCTTCAAGGCCCACTCAAGCACAACACGGTACGACACCAGCCTGTACTGTCTGTGGAAACAACAACTTTTTACTGTATGTGCAAGAAAAACATACCGACATCATCAGAGAGTAGTCTGATCATTTACCGGGTATTAGTTATACTACTTACTCTGTAGACAGCTGTCCATTGGGTCCGCTCGGTTGATTTTTTCTTTTCCAGTTCACTTTATCGCGCCGGAAAAAGAAAGAGAGGACGGCGGGGTGGATCATTGCCGTGAAATCCTCAGTAGTAGTGACACAAATGCGACCACTGTCCTCTTCGATAGTATTGCTCACCATCGACGGTAGTATCTTGCTCCACTCCGCACAGCAGAATCAATCACTGAAATAAAAGAAAATAATCTAACTTGTACCTGCTTGAAACCAATCTTTTTTTATCTGTAAAATTATTAAAAGATAACAAAGTGTGCCCTCGCTGTCTTTTGAGGGCAGTATCACTTAAAAAGCCTCATAAGCCTTCAGACTCTTCTATGTCAGGGTTGTATAACATTAGTTGGTGCTAAAGAACTAGTTAAATATCTAATTAATCCATCTTCAAAATACAGCTCTGGAAAAAAATAAGAGACCACTGCAAAATGTTCTTTTTATTTTACTACTTATAGGTATGTGTTTGGGCAAAAGGAACATTTTTGTTTGAGTCTATAAACTACTGACAACATTTCCCCCAAATTCCAAATAAAAATATTATCGTTTAGAGCATTTATTTGCAGAAAATGACAAACGGTCAAAATAACAAAAAAGATACATGTTTTCAGACCTCAAACAATGCAAAGAAACAAGATCAAATTCATTTTAAAACAACATAATACTAATGTTTACACTTAAATCAATATTTGGCTCAATAAGCCTTATTTTTAATCACAGCTTTCATGCGTCTTGGCATGCTCTCCACAAGTCTTTCACATTGTTCTTGGGTGACTTTATTCCACTCCTGGTGCAAGAACTGAAGTAGCTCAGCTTTGTGTTTGTGTTGGAATTCAACAGACACTGAAATGGAATGGCTGTAATACATGTAGAGATGCTGATTTCAGGAAAAAAATGCAATGGTCTCTTATTTTTTTCCAGAGCTGTATATACATGTCTATATACATGTCAGATGGGCACATTGCCAGTCATTTTGTGTGTGTGTGTGTGTGTGTGTGTGTGTGTGGGTGGGTGTGTGTATTTAGCCTGATCGACTTGTACATCTGCCAAATAAAGTTCATAAGCTAAAATGATCCCACCAGTGTAGTTTTTATGGAGACTGTTGCAGTAAATCTGTTTCACTGTTGATCGCTGGCTACACGTTTGAAACATGCATAGGGAGCAAGGCAAGTTGTGGAAGTATTTATAGTATTGTAAAAACAGCCACATAACAAAAACAAGTTGTCTGGTGTGAGTTTTCTAAATGAGGAGGCACATAGGTAAAATGGTTGGCTTGGTGGTTTTACACAATTCTTTCTCTTTTCCAAAAAAAGAGGTTGTTTCTCTGTAAGGTTTCTAACATGTGGAGTTAATATACATTTATACGGCGACGATAAAAACAGAAGACGCAAAAGTGGCGTCTCGTCTTCAATTTTGTATCCCCGTTTAGACGAGCGTTCTCAACAGGAAATGTTTGTTTATACGAAGACGTAAAAGTGGGCGAATTCGATTGAATATGCATGCCAGGCCGCTAATAAAAACACCTACCTTTTTCAGGACACCGACAGGGGCTTTCATCACGGTTGTTTCGCCCTCGATGTAGGGTGGGAGCTCTTCGCTTAATGCAACAAGAGCTTGTTTAGTCATTCTGAAGTTTTCCACCCAAGCACTGTCAGCATAATCCATTATAATCCATTCTCAAAATTGTCCCACCACTGACTGGTTCTGCCCAGTCTTGTCCAAACTCGCCTCTGTCGCCTGCGACATATTGTTATTGTTTTTACCGGCTTGGCGCATCAGGTCAGCTGTATGAACATGTTTTGCGCTTCTTGCCGTTTAGACGGAGACGCGACCCGGGCCGTCTTCAAAACTTCACACTGGGCCGTTTAGACGAGGACGATTGCGACTGAATCGACAAAATATTTTATCGGAAGTCTCTTTTGTTTACACCGCGGCGGCGCCGTCGGGCTCTAAAACCGCAAAAATCTGAAGACTCCTTCCAGAGTGTGGAGTTCTGAAGATGGCCCGGGTCGCGTCTCCGTCTAAACGGCAAGAAGCGCAAAACATGTTCACGCCGCATACAGCTGACTGGATGCGCCAAGCCGGTAAAAACAATAACAATACATCGCAGGCGACAGAGGCGAGTTTGGACAAGACCGGGCAGAACCAGTCAGTGGTGGGACAATTTTGAGAATGGATTAGTTGCTGACAGTGCTTGGGTGGAAAACTTCAGAATGACTAAACAAGCTCTTGTTGCATTAAGCGAAGAGCTCCGACCCTACATCGAGGGCGAAACAACCGTGATGAGAGCCCCTGTGGTGTCCTGAAAAAGGTAGGTGTTTTTATAAGCGGCCTGGCATGCATATTCAATCGAATTCGCCCACTTTTGCATCTTTGTATAAACAAACATTTCCTGTTGAGAACGCTCGTCTAAACGGGGATAAAAAATTAAAGACGAGACGCCACTTTTGCGTCTTCTGTTTTTATCGTCGCCGTAGATTTTTGCGGTTTCAGAGCCCGACGGCGCCGCCGCCGTGTAAACGAAAGACACTTCCGATAGAATATTTTGTCGTATTCAGTCGCAATCATCCTCGTCTAAACAGCCAGGACCACGCCTCAACCGCCCTCTCCTCCTCACCAGCGAACCACAGATCACCGTAACCACAGCTCTAATTTCCCGGACGCTATTTGCAGCCGCTTATCCCCTCATCCCAGTTTGTCTCGGCTAACTCGACCCCTCCCTCCCACCCCCTGTCTTGTTTGTCTTTCAGCCATAAGACATCTCCAAAAGGGGGGGTCCCGTTCTGGCTGGGCCAATCGACGATTGAGACGGAGCCCCCACCCTGAGTCTCAACGCAGTCATCTCCGCCTTATTCATCCAGACATCCACCACTATCCATTAATAAATATCTTCATTGCATTACGTTGTTGGCGTGGTCCTTGCTAGTGAAACACTTTTTTGCTCTTGGCCAAAAGTGGTTGCCAGTCCAGTTCTCATTTTCTCAAAGTATAATAATCAAATACATTTTTTAGGTATCTCTACTTTACTTAAGTACATTTTACAGTGGATACTTGCATGATTGGATGAAAAGAGCTGAACTTGTTGATATTTGTTTGATATCTATCAGTTGGTGCAGAATAAAATGGCTTGTAAAATGCATAGTATCAGTTTACATTTTATTTAGCTGCTACTGCTATATGGTGCGTCATGTGCATTATCTTACAATATTAAGTCAAAATTTGTTATATGCACTTTAAATTTGATTCAAAAGAGTACATTCAAATCATAGACTGTATGAAGAAGTGAGCAAAGGGTGTGTGACGTCATCCACAGCGCCCGTCTCCAGTCAAAAGAAACTCACAAGGCTAGTGGCTATAGGAGTGAATTTGAAGCGCCCCCATGAACACTTCCTACTTAGAACGCGGCGGCTAGCAGTTTAGCTATGTCCATTTATATATGCAGTCTATGATTCAAACGCAATACCACCGCTGTTGATTTTATAACATCTCTGTTTTGACGCTGTATTCATAGGTTCTCCCAAAAACACAGACTATTCCATGTGTAGCCCCCATCCATCCCCCTAAACCATCCCAACAAAATAGATTAGCAATGAATCTGCCTGAATACAAACAGGCTGCCACAGAATGAGTCATTGTGCAGTGTGCGTTTTGTTGATGTCTTGATATTTTTGACTGATTTTTGCCTCTCTCTTTCATGCTTGGAGCCAGAGAGAGAGGTAATTGTCTGGGAAGTGTGTATGGGCCCGTGGTTAAACAAGGTCCATCAGGCAGACCCACTGAACATTGTGATGGGGGACAATTGTTGTTCCATTCCTCATTCCCACAGCTCAACAAAGAACTCTTCTCACAGCTCCAGAAAAAGGCGGAATTATCTGCTGTTTAGCCATGTGACTGTGCCTCGGTGCAAAATGCTTTTAGCTGAATTTGCTCCGAGCCTATACAGAAAATGGATTAACTTTTCTGGCAACGCATTAAGACGTGATCCAAGCTTTGTTATTCGGGATGCATGCATTTGTACTTGTATAGCAAATGCTCCCATAGGTCTGTCAGTCTAAGCAACTTGACGACAATGAATTCATTAGTGCTAGCTATTTAAATGAATTGGTGCAAAAATAACAAAAAAGAACTGAAAGCAAACAGACCTCAAACAAAGCTGAATGAGGTAACTGATCTGTGATTGTACAATTGGCGATGATATAATTTCAGATGGGGCTTGCCCCTGTGTTACCTTTTGGACTCTTTTGACTTTCTTTTTAAGAAATATGTTTCCCCAAAAAAGTGTTGAAATTGCTAGCGTAAATCCTCTTGACAAACAACTGTAATTGCGATATTTGAATAATTCTACCACAATTTTTAAGTCATAGTGAAAAAAATACCTCAATTTGTGGCGACTATGACTGAGAAGTGGATGAGCTTCATGCAGGTTCTGAAACAAAAGCTTGCATGAAGTTGTTTTAGCCTAACTGTTATGCCTGTTTGTTATACAGTGAACCCTCGCTCTATCGTGGTTCACTCTTCACGGCCTCGCTGTTTCGCAGATTTTTTTTTTTTTTTTTTTTTTTTTCATTTTTTTTTTTATAGTGTAACTTTTTTTTTTATAGTGTAACAATGTGTTCTGTCTCCTGATTGGCTAAGAGACTAGACCAGGACTAAACGTGGACTAAACCAGGTCTGGACTAGAAGTAGACCAGGTCTGAACCAGGATTAAATCACTCCGTGCGGCTTTTGTGTTCGTTTGTGCTTGTTCGGTTTGTGGCTCGGGTTGAGAGGAATCACAGGAGCAAGATGGCGCCTATGGTCGGCTGTACTTCTGCTACCTCTACTATTTCTCGTATTTTTGTGATTTTCCTTGTGCTATATTTGGCATGGTCAGCCCTGTCAACAAATGCCTATGTCGCGGCTGTTATTCAATATGACAGACATACGTTATTCCACATCAAGGCACATATGGAAAGTTTTTCTCTTACCTGGCCAGGTACACAGTTTTTCCCTCCAAAACTGGAATGCTCCACGTCATCGCCGGAGTACCTGCTGCTAACTAAGCCCCGGGCAAAAGGAAAAAGGAAGCGGGGATCCAGGGCAGGTGTCCAAACCACGCGGAAAAAACAGCGAGCAAGCGGGACTGGATCTGCGGGGAGCGAACGGTCTCTGATACCGGTTCCTATCTGGGCGTCGGAGGGCGAATCTGCGGAGCCACCGCCGCTTCGGAGCTGAGTCGCCCGTACTTCTCTGCGGCGTGAGAGGGTCCTTCGCCCTGTCACTTGTATCAAGGATGGAGGTTGTGTCCAGTCTTGTCCGGAGCGTCCAGTTGATCAGTGCACGTCAGTGTCCGAACGCACGCAGCCTCTCCGGATGGCCCTGCTTAACGCACGCTCCATATCGAATAAATCCTTTATACTGAGCGACTTGTTTGTCAACGAACACATGGATTTTATGTTCCTGACTGAGACATGGCAACACGAACAGGATTTTGTCCACCTTAATGAATTGTGCCCCCCGGACTGCTCCGTGACTGGAACCCCGCGAGGCGGCGGTCTCGCGCTCATTTACCGGAATGGCTTCTGGACACGACAAATGAATCTGGTTGCGTTCAACTCCTTTGAGATGCAGATGACTAAGGTTGGGAACATTGCTTAATTTTATTGTATCTTAATCTATCGGTCGCCTGGTCCTGCACGTTCTTTCTTGGATGATTTCGCAGACTTGTTGTCTTCTATTATTAAACTTGAGAGAGTTTTGATACTCGGTGATTTTAACCTCCATGTAGATAATCCCTCATCCCTTATCCACCATGAGGGGTTTATCGTGGTCAAATCTGTGACAGAGCAGCACGTGTCGCGCACTTCTCCAAGGGGTTGGTGCGCGTCGCGTCCCGGGACGTGTCAGTGCTCCTCGCGCGTCCGGCGGGGCTCCCGGGGCCGTGTCTCCCCCCACGCGTCACTATTAATACATTTTGTTGAAAATCTAGGAAAGTTTGAGTGTTTAAACTAGAGACAAATGTGAGAAAAGGTTAATTCCAGTCTGAGAAAAGTGTATAATGTGTGTGGTGAGGCATTTACAGCCTTAAAACATGTAGAATAATTGTAAAATATAAAGTTGTCCTATTTCGCGGATTTCACTTATTGCGGGCTATTTCTGGAACCTAACCCCCGCGATAAACGAGGGATTACTGTATTGCAGAAAGAAATAGACCTAGTCAATGAAAAATGTTTTGGTAATAAATTCCAATATTACATAAATCTATGACTCTGTGCTTAATAGTTTAGTGAACCCCAATATTCTTTTCTTAAAGGTGCACTAAGTAACTTGTGATCGAGGGTCCACCACCTTAATGAGTTCTACACATTTATCATTCTGGGATGGCTCTCATTGAAAGTGATCAGGGGAAAGGCAGAAGGTTGATGATGAATATGCAATGCAATGCATCCAATTCAAAGTCCTCCTCATGACCTACAGAGCCCTCCATATCCTAGCCCCATCATACCTCTCTGACCTCCTGCACCACCACACCCCATCCTGGTCCCTCCGTTCCTCCGATGCCAACCTCCTGTCCCTCCCCTACAGGACCAAGCTCCAAACCTGGAGTGACAGAGCTTTCTCCGTTGCCGCCCCCACCCTCTGGAACTCACTCCCACAACCTATCCGTGACTGCTCTGACCTCCCCACCTTCAAAAAACTGCTCAAGACTCACCTTTTTAAAACTGCTTTTAATGTTTCTTAATGTTTAATGTTTGTTTGATTGGCTATTGTTTTATTACTTATTTTACCTTCTGTACAGCGTCTTTGAGTATCTTGAAAAGCGCTTTATAAATAAAATGTATTATTATTATTATTATTATTATTATTATTATTATTATTATTATTATTATATGAATATTTGAATCTGAGTGGTCGAAGCATCACAACAGCAGAAAAAGATGAAATCTCAAACTTTTGTTACATCCAGGTGAGAGAAAAGTGAGAGAAAAGAAAAGAATTTTCCATGTCCACAAATGGTCTCTTTTCTGCACATTTTTCATAAACAAAATCATCATTTCACTAAAATCATCTGAAGTGGATCTGTATGCGATGGCATCTCCATATTTATTTTGTTGGCTTGGGCCTTTGGCTTCAGCACAAACCTCAGCGCTGCTCTGCCATTGGTCCAGTCGCTGCTGGGCCAGTTTGAACCTTACACCAGGAGAATCTCAAGATGGATTCTCATGAGTTTGTGAACTCACAAATATTGCTTTGCAAACTTACTGCCACCTGCTTCCTCCATGGAGATGTTTGCTAGAATTGCTAGTATGGCATTAAAACTATTTCCATGGAGGCCAAATTACTGGTCAGATCTGTAAAGTGGTGATGCTGTCCACATTATTTTATTTATTTATTTATTTATTTATTTATTTATTTATCCTTTATCCTTCTTTAAACAGGAATGGGGGAGTCAGACACAATTTGTCTCCCATATATAATTCCATTCTCAAACCGAAGTCAAAACAAACAAAAGAAACAAGAGGGCAGCCAGGTCAGGTCCAGAGGTGTGAAAACAGACATAAGGGTTTGAATAGGTATGCTAAACTAGACGCCAGAGAAATTGGAAAAACAAAAGACAGAAACTCAAAACATATAGGTGAGATAGTTTGAGAATAATTTCAGTATAATTAGATATAAGCAGTGTCCATCAGCACTCTAACCAGAACTGACGGAGCAACTCGGATGAGCTGCGAAACGTTTTCGACTAAATGAACTTTGTCCGGTTGACAAATTGAATTTCTCCTTTTATCATGGATTCTACCTGGACGACTGAGGGATTCTGCACACATTTATTTATTTATTTATTTATTTATCTATTTATTTCCATCCTTCTTCTTCTGCTTTTTCCATTTCTGGATCGCAGAGGCAGCAGTCTAAACTGGCCTTGATGCTTCTGTCATGGGGGCTACCAATGTCCGCAGACAACTGGGGGCGAGGTGGGTCAAGTGTCTTGCCCAAGGGCACAACGGCAGCACTCATCTGTGGGAGCGGGGATCGCGACAATTTAAAAATGTAGTTGAATAAATTCTAAATAGATTTAATGCAATACAGTGAAACATTGTTGGCAAAGTAAAAACAAAACCAGATCATGCACCTCTACCATAAAAGTTATATAGCACACCATTAACAGCCTATATCTGTAATAAAAATGTACAATAAAATCCATTCAAAAAACACAGCTGTTGGTGAATGATGGTCTAATTCTTTGGTCTGTGTTTCTTTTAGCGCAAAGCTTGACTGATTCAACACATCAGTGAACAGTTTAACATGCTAAATGAGCTCCTGCTCCTGCCCTGCCCTCCTTCCTCCTCCTCATGGGGTTTGTCTTAAGTGTTTGTACAATGCACAGGGCCTGAACCGGTAAACACTCCACAGGAAACATCCATTTTGTGTCCAACGATTCCCTGGAGTCTGAGCAGAGGGAGAGGGGAGGCTGGAGTGGAGAGAAAGAAGGGGAAAAGAGAGATAAAAGGGGAGAAAGAGGAGAAGAAAAGGAGAAGAAAGAGAACGAGAAGGGGAGAGAGGGTAGACAGGAGGAAAGAAAGAGACTTTGACTTTTAACAAAACATTTATTTTATGTCACTTGTCACATAAAACCATGCAAACAAGAAAAACAACAATACAAAAAAGAGAGGAGGACAGAAAGAGAAGGAGAGGAAGAGAGTGCATAGAGAGGGAGAGAAAGATAAGAAGAGAGCAAGAGAATAGCGAAAGAGAAGGGTAGAGAAAGTGAAGGGGAAAGAGAAAGAGGGGTAGAAAGGAAAGACTGAGAGAGAGTGGGAGAGATAGAGGGGAGAAAAGAGAAAAAAGAGAAGGGGAAAGAAATAGAGGAGGACAGAAAGAGAGGAGGGAGAAAAAGATGAACGGAGTGAAAGAGAAGGTGAGAGAAAAGTTAGAGGAAAGAGAAGGGAAAAGAAAAAGAAGAGGAAAGAGACGAGGAGAGAAAGAACGAGAGACAAAACTAAAGAACGACAGGTCCCAGCTGAGAGGAAGCCAGAGCACGCCAGGATAAAGTGCTTTTGTAGGGCAAAAGTTAGCTGGCTTTTAGATAATGTTTAGATGTTTGGTAGAGTCTAAATTAAGCAGTTTTGGTTACAGACGTGCAGTGCATACTTTAATAATAATTATCTTGCCTATTCCCATCCTCATTTCAGAGGGTCAGGGATCATGGACGTCTGCAGCTTCCTTCACTTCAGACTCCAGTGCCTTGCCAAACTGTTGTCCTTCCAAAGAGTTTTTATAATAATAAAAATAAATATAGCCACAAGCGGCGATGATCGGCCCTCGCTTGCACTTGCGCGCCATTTTCCTCCCATTTTTTCTAGCTGGATGCATGTGTGAGTTTGAGTGTTATCTGGATGCATGTGTGTGTCGAATGCCTGGGGGTGAGCTGGGGAGGGGTTGTTTGTTTCGCCTTTTCATTTCAATTATTTTAAGAGGAGGGTCACTCATAAGCCTTTCCTCCTGTTATTTTCTATTAAAGTTTATTTTCAATTAAAGTTTGAGTGAAATCGGCCAAAGTATGCATGGATTATCACTTGTCGAAATTTGATGGCGAGCTGCAAAAACAAACCTGAAATTTGTGGCGTTTTCACGGAAACACAAACTTTTAATGTCCCACTTATAGATGATACAGCACGATTCTGGTGAGTCTGGGTCAAAAACCCTAGGAGGAGTTCGTTAAACTACGAGGACAGGAAAATTTGCCTTCGGCGCCGGGTCATGTGCTCGGTCCAATTTGGCTGACTTCCTGTTGGTCGCCTAGCAACGGTGTAATATACTTTTTTGTTCCTATTCCCACGATGCATCTGTGTACCAAATTTGGTTTGGCTACAAAAAAGTTTTTGCCGGGCGTCCTATTAGCGAGGACAGATGTTTGGCCTGTTGTCATGGCAACACGGGTATAGCCATAGGCGCAATGTATTTTGATTTTCCAGGGGGCACTGTCGAGCCAAGATTTTTTAATACAGATTATTTCTAAATAAATTTTTTGGCGTTCTTGAATTTTGTGCAAAATTTCGTGAGTTTTCGTTGGTGGGAAGTACCCGAAACCTGAAAAAGGGGAGGAGGAAAATAATAATAAGAAGAATAAATAATAAGAAAAACCAGAACAATAACAATAGGCCCTATACGCTTTAGAGCTCGGGCCTAATAATATTAATAACAGTGTGAGGGTACGTGAAAAGTCCCTCAGTCGTCCAGGTAGAATCCATGATAAAAGGAGAAGTTCAATTTGTCAACTGGACAAAGTATGTTTGGTTGAAAACGTTTCGCCCCTCATCCGAGAGGCTTCGTCAGCTCTAATAAGAATACTGGTCAGACACTTGCTTATATCTTGCTGCAGGGAGGAGCTAACTAGCTAACTACTTTCCGAAACTATCTCATTGGTTTCCGTCTTTTGTTTCTCTGGCGTCTAGATAACGATCCCTATTCATCCCTACACGCCTGTTTTTCACACCTCTGGCCCTGACCTGGCTAGCCCTATTGTTCCCCTGTTTGCTTGATGTAGGCTTAAGAATGGAATTATAGATGGGAGACAAATTATGTCTGACTGTAGCGGTCGAAGCAGCGAGAAGGAGTTTACTGCAGGATTCCAAGCTAGAAGAGAGAACCAAACTTTCTCCTGACCAAATCTGCCAACTGCTGGAAATTTGTCTAAACACCACCTATTTCCAGTTCAGAGGGAACTTTTACAGGCAAATTCATGGCTGTGCGATGGGCTCACCGGTCTCCCCTATCATGGCTAATTTATACATGGAACAATTTGAACAGAGTGCCTTAGCTTCATATCCAGGCACTCCGCCCACACACTGGTTTCGTTATGTTGATGATAATTTTACAAAAATCAAAATTCAAGATTTGGAACCTTTTACTGCACATATCAATTCTGTAGATCCTAATATCAAATTCACCCGTGAAGATGCCAAGGATAACACATTGGCGTTCTTAGATTGTGCAGTAACGATAGGAGGAGACCGGGGACTCCAAGTAGAAGTCTTCAGGAAGCCCACACACACAGACCAATACTTGCTTTTTGATTCACACCACCCACTGCAGCACAAACTGGGTGTTATTCGGACATTGCAACACAGGGCCCAAGTGGTTCCCACAAGCACAGAGGGTAAGGAGAAAGAAGAACAACATGTGCAGGAAGCCCTCTCTGTTTGTGGTTATCCCAAATGGGCTGTTAACAAAACCAAGAGAGACAAGGACAAGAAACAAGATAATAGAGAATCCGAACCCAGGAGGAAAGGGGTAGCGATTCCGTACCTGGCCGGCGTGTCGGAAAAACTACAGAGGATTTTCAGACAATATGAAATCCCAGTTTATTTCAAACCCACAAACACTTTAAGACAAAAACTCGTCCACCCAAAGGACAAAACACCGAGCCACAAACAAAGCAATGTGGTCTACTCCATTCAGTGTAGTGAAGACTGCAGTGAGCGTTACATTGGGGAAACCAAACAGCCACTTCACAAGAGGATGTACCAGCACAGACGGGCGTGCCAGAGTGGACCGTCATCTGCTGTATATCTTCACCTAGAAGCCACGGGCCATTCTTTTGAGGACAGTGAGGTTCAGATCTTAGCCAGGGAAAAGAATTGGTTTGAGAGGGGAGTTAAAGAGGCTATTTTTGTCAAAAAAGAGAATCCTTCTCTGAACAGAAATGGTGGAGTCAGACATAATTTGTCTCCCATCTATAATTCCATTCTTAAGCCTAGATCAAGCAAACAGGGGAACAATAGGGCTAGCCAGGTCAGGGCCAGAGGTGTGAAAAACAGGCGTGTAGGGATGAATAGGGATCGTTATCTAGACGCCAGAGAAACAAAAGACTGGAACCAATGAGATAGTTTCGGAAAGTAGTTAGCTAGTTAGCTCCTCCCTGCAGCAAGATATAAGCAAGTGTCTTACCAGTATTCTTATTAGAGCTGACGAAGCCTCTCGGATGAGCGGTGAAACGTTTTCAACCAAACAAACTTTGTCCAGTTGACAAATTGAACTTCTCCTTTTATCAGTGTGAGGGTACTGAAAATATGAACCAAAATCTGAATTTGTAGGTGAAAACTGGAATATGTATGGAAGAAACCATGGGGTGGGGCTGCTGTTGTTTTTACTCATTTTAATTTTTCTGTTGTTGTTATGCCTGTTTGTTATATTGCAGAAAAATGTTTTGGGAATAAATTCCAGTATTGTGAAGCACAGCTGATTGATTGAACAAATTATCTTTTTTATGAGTTATTCTGTCAACATTTGTATTTTTGTACTTCTGTGTGTTTTAGTTTTTGTTTGGCTTTGCATAGAAAAAACAATCTTATGTAATTAATACAGGCTGCCTAAACAGTCAGTTTTGTTCAAGAGCAGTTTTATGTAACAGGTTGCTAAAAAAAAATGAATAATTATGATCAGCATTTTGATTTCACAAGTACTTTGGCTCAACACCACATAAAACATAACAAGAACAACATACAAAAAAACAACACATTGGTAGCTCTTGAACATTAAAGCACTGTGTCATTTTTTGGTACCATCTGCTTGTCTCAAATGAGATGAGTTGCTTTACCTGAAATATTCAAAAGTATGGCAGACAAACAGGTACAGGTAAGATCTAAAAAGGCAACCTCACAATAATAATGCATATTTGTCAAAAAAAAATACAAGTAATTAAAAAATAATAAAAATAATAACACATATATATAGGGAAATTATTCTCTGTATTTCACCCATCCTTTCAGGAGTGGGCAGCACATGAAAGTGCCCGGGGACCCATCTCCATGATTTTATTGCTAGGCTTGGTCAGGACCTCAGCTGGAGCATATTTTTGTGTTGATGGGGGAAACCGGAAAGCCCGGAAGAAACCCACCTAGCCACAGTGCCGCCTAAATATGTATGCATATGTTTATTGGCATGCATACATTTTAGAGCCCATATTACACTATTTTCTATTTTATGTTAGAATGTTGTTTCCTCATCACAAACATACCTGAAGTTGTGTTTTGTTTCATTCACACATGTTTATCACACAAACCTGCATATTTAGGCTGTGTTCTCTCAAACAGAAAACATTCTGTTCCACCTTGTGATGTCATGTGGTAATACAGAAAGTGCTCCACTGTGTTTTTAGAATAGAATAGAATATTTATTTATTGTCACAAGTACAACGAAATTGTTCCTCTGCATTTAACCCATCCTGTTATCAGGAGCAGTGGGCTGCACATTACAGCGCCCGGGGACCATCTCCATGATCTTCTTGCTTCGGCTTGGTCAGGACCTCAGCTGGAGAATCCTCCCACAGGTGACTCACGTCACAACGGGCCTTGATGTTTCTTCTGCCATGGGGGCTACCAATGTCCGCAGACACTGGGGGCGAGGTGAGGTTAAGTGTCTTGCCCAAGGACACAATGACACAGCGCTCATCTGGGAGCTGGGATCACACAGAGCTGGGATCACACACCCGTCAAGAGCGGGATTCGAACCGCCAATCCCTGGATCACCAGGGAGCGCTCTACCAACTGAGCTACTGCCGCCCCCAACTGAGCTACTGCCGCCCATAAAGTCCATAAACCTTCACTAGAATCAAGTGGATGATTTCAGGTCTGGAATTGCCAATCTCTGCTGAAATAAAGGTAAAACGTAGCTGTTAAAGGGATAGTGCCTCTTTTTTTTTATGTTACTCTGTATGGGTTTCCTTCTAAAAGTTACGTGTGTTGACACCGGCTTACCTCTGACACTCTCAGCTGATCCCGGTTCGGCTTGCTTTCTGGAGCCCAAGTAAGTAGGTCCGGTAACTTCCCTGGAACATGAAATAAAGCTTGTTTTTCTTCTCAAAACAAAACATTTGTTAGAAAGGTGATATATTTGCGTCCGACACAGTTGTCCACGAAACATCCAGCAGCGTATTTCGCATTCGTGTATTGTCTCTCTCCACTCGTATCACTACGCCCATGTTAACTCTATCAGCCTGTTCACTTGTAAACTTCAGCGTAGACATCCACTGAAGGTGAACAGGCTTTGGAGACGTAGACAGGGGTTACTCAAACATGTGAATGAAAGAAAACACAACTCTGGGTATGTTTTTGAGGAGGTAACAACATTATAATACGGCTTAAAGATCCCATGACATGGTACTTCTTGATGCTTTTATATGGCTCCTTAATGGTTTCCTAATACTGTAAATGAATCCTTCTTCAAAATCAACACTCAGTGCATGAGAAACAGAGATAAGATGAGAAAGAGTAATTTTTCTCTGTTTGAACAGGCCATAATGGGCGTTGTTGCTTGAATGCAAATGAGGAGAAAAGAGCTGGCCTATAGTAGAGGGTGGGGGCGTGGCCAAACGCTCCGCTCTCGCTCTGAGCTCTCAGCTGATCCATTTCCGTGTTTTTGCACGGGGGGAGAGATTTGAAGCGTTCCATTGAAAAATAAACACATTTCTACATAAAATAAAATTAAACCACTGCTGTTCAAAGGTCCAGAGGCTCAGATAAAGGACTTCCGAGCCTAGAAACACTCGGACGTGCCTCCAGGCAAATAAAAAAACGCATTTTGCATTGCCTAGTGCATTCGCAGTCCAAACTCTCTGGGCGTGATTTACAGAGACGCTGAGTACAGACAGACGGGGGTGGAACTGCATTTGCATTTCTTTTTTCGATCTGACGTCAATAAGGTGCCTTGTTCAAACTCGCCCGTTTGAGCTCCGATTTTTTGTAACGCAGAAAAGGATCGCAAATGCTCAGTTTAGACATTTCGCAACTTTTAACCATGGGGGGGCCTAAACAGGGTAGGGGAGCTCACATTAACGTTCAAACACCTCAGAAAGTGAAAATTTCTTGCCATGGGACCTTTAAAGCTCACAAGAGTCAATTTTGTGTAATATAGGTCCTTTAAGTACATTATAAAACATCAAATCATTTCTGCGACTCACATTTCAATTCCTGCTGTATTTACACTGTCCATGGCCCAGGGGAGATTTTTTTTTATTTTTTTTTAAATAGACTTTGTTGCTGAGCTCAAACTGCAGATTCAAAGGGTGGGAGGGGTCTGACAATTTATTCTTAACTTTATTTTGTCTCCTCTCTGTATAGCTGACTCAGGGCTTTCTGTAGCCTAAGCTTTCCTTCAAAGAATATATGATGATACACATACTGTAGAATGCAATAACAAACGCATATCCTTTAAAAGTGCACTACATAACTTTTTCTGGTGGAGGGGGAGTCGCCTCTAGACAGATTTGACATGTAACTTGGCCCTGAGGCATCACCTGCTTGTCTCCATGAAGGTAAGTTTAAAGGTCCTATATTATGCAACATTTAGTCATGTGAGTAATTCATGTTGATAGCTCATCAGTAATATACCTGGAGTTGTGTTTTGTTTCATTCACCCACTTTGTTATTAATCTGTCTGCTCAAAGCTCTGCTCAAGGTTGTGATGTCATGAAGTGATAGTTTTCATGTTAACAGCTGCCTCTAACCCTTTATTCAGTGGAGACTGGCAATTCCACGGCTGAAATTATACAAATGATTCTAGTGAAGGTGTATTTTGTTCAACACAGCGGAGTTGTTGAACAAAATACAACTCCAGGTATGTTTTTGATGAGGAAACAACATTGTAACATGGATCAGAAAACAGTGTAATATGGGCCCATTAATGCTATTCTGTGTAACATTTCAAGTACATCAAGAACATCTCCACACAAGCACACAGCAGACCCTCCACCAAAAAAGATACACAGTGCAGCTTCAGTGTGTTAAAGAAATATCCAGTATCTGATAGAGTTCTCACGCAGCACATCGCCCCCTGGTGGTTTCTTAAATCAGTGTTATTTCTGTGTTTCGTGTAGGATTTCATCAGTCCCGTCGTTTTCTGCTGATACTTTGCATTTTTCACACTCTTCTTTTAGCTTTCAGTCTGTGATGTAATTTTGACTCCAGGATTGTCAGAGGAATTTCTTTTCGGTTTCATTTAAACTTAATCTTATCATCTTATGTGAGGTACATCTATCGGTCATCACCAAAACTTTTGAGAGTATCCATAGGTTACAGATGTATGGAAAAATAGGCAATTAAAAATTTAAAACTCTTTTGAAGCAAAGACATTCATAAACGTGAAATTTCTTTGCCCGTTGTTACAACTCCATCACTTGGCTGGCCAAGGCTACTCGGAGTTATGGGAAATTTTATTTATTTATTTTATTTTTGTTTGTTTATTTCATTCATAAAGTCTAAAAAGACATCATCAGTGTGGTAGCAATACAAAATATTGAATGAAAGGGAGCAGAAAGATCTTATGTTATCTGCCCCTCCATCCCCCCTTCCCTTTTCCAGACATTAAAGGAAAAGTAACGTTTTTTTTTACAATCTGAGCCTTCTTTCGGCAATAAAACAAGTAGTTTTACTCACCCATAGCAGTTTGGTGTCAATTGGAGTGGTATCGCAGAAGTTATGTTGGAGCCGTTCTGTTTTACTAATGATCCCGTATCCGTTAGCGTGAGTGCTCGGGGCACTGCTTTGCGCTCTCCAAATAACACAAACTTTAGCACTTTTCAAATCACAGAAGATCGCTGTGTCAGGGTAGACTTTTAGTAGATTCCAAAACGGCCTGAAACCCGATATCGCAACAGAAAAGTAAAGTTCAGAGCGGTGTTAGCTTCTTTCGGACTAGCGGTGTTTACAAAACAGCTGAGTTCACGCATGCGCACTGTCCTCTCTGATGACGTCATCAAATGAAACTATAGCTGGATATCGGGTTTCAGGCCATTTTGGAATCCACTAAAAATCTACCCTGACACAGCGATCTTCTGTGATTTGAAAAGTGCTAAAGTTTGTGTTATTTGGAGAGCACAAAGTAATGCCCCGAGCATATGATACGAGCACCATGTTAACGGATACGGGATCATTAGTAGAACAGAACGGCTCCAACATAACTTCTGCGATACCACTCCAATTGACACCAAACTGCTATGGGTGAGTAAAACTACTTGTTTTATTGCTGAAAGAAGGCTCAGATTGTAAAAAAACGTTACTTTTCCTTTAACACCGATAAAACAAAGCAAATGCTCTTCCACATACAAATGAATGCTGAATCTCCATTTTAAAGAAGATAACATACAGTATGTCATTTATCTGTTTTGGGAGGTTTAGTGGTCCAGAAACACGAGTTCGGACATCTCAAGTAAATGTTGGTTGGCCATTATTCTGCATAACGTACACAACGTTTTCTCAGAGGCTCAGTGTCTCAGTGGTCGAGTAGGAAAAACAATGACCAGTACAGTACTGTACATTTGCAGTAATGATTTAAGCTACCAATTAATAAGCTACCAATTAATTTCTGATTTGCAGCAATCCATTTTAAAACAAATTTAATAGAATTCTTTTAAATCAGGACATATTTTCATTGTAAAGATTCTAGTTTTTGAAGCAGGAATTTATACTTTTGCCGTGCTCACTGGCTAGTTCTATCATTATGTTCTCTCCCCACCTTTGCTTCACAGCTGATAAGTATCTGGTTTGACTGGCTGGTCGTAGTTTCCACCAAGGTTTGAGAAAGTTACTGTAAATGGAAGGCAAGTTTTTTCTTAACGAATTTCTCCCTCAATTTCAAAGAGCCTCTTTTGTTCAATCAACCCTAGTCCCTTTTCCCCATTAGAAGACAAATGAATATACTGTATATTTTACACAGCAGTGTTACAGGTACTGGTTTGTTATTTTTCCCACAGAGGTCAGGTGAGGTGGTTCCTTTGGCTTCGGTCCATTTAACTCCATAAGAGGTTTGTGGAGTTCATGTTAAATCCTCATTATACGTGTCAGCACCAGTCTTTTTCCTGGAATATATGGTTTTATTTTTATGGAAAGCTACATTAAATTTTACAACCAACAGCTGCTATTCATATCAAGTGCATATATCAAGAGACTCAAACTAGAGGCTGTGGGTGTTTGTGCGTCAATGTAGCAGCTACCTTACATTGTACTGTATTATCCTCGGCCCTTAGTGTTTACATTAAGTCAAATCTCAGATCATTTTTATTTGTGATTTTTTTTTTTTTTTTGTGAGGAAATCTAAAAATATAAGAATGTGCATGAATTGTCTTTTGATTAGAGGTACAATTGTTCAACTGTCATACAACATTTTCCACTGTTACCATAGCAATTAACTCATTCACTGCCGGCCTGTTTTCAGAATTCCAACCCCAGAGTGCCACAGGTTTCAGTAGAATTTCACTGATTTTCCAAGACCCACAGAATACTGAGTTCTTTGACTATATAAACATGGGACACATCAAAATAAAGTGTCGACTCTCTTCTTTCACCTGGAAAAAAAATTATGTTTCTAACCTTTTCGGTTCTCAAATAACTGATAGTAGAACATAGGGAAGTTTCAGCAAAAACACTGGTTTTTGAGCAAGAAATGGAGAAAACGAGCGTTAAGTTCAGAGAAGGATTTCGAGCAGATCAGTGACTTTGACATCAATATTTATCGATTTAGTGACACCTCAAACATCTAAAATAACAGAGAAAGAGATTTTTGATGACAAAGTACATTTTTTATTTACAAATATAAGACTATAAGGCTCTGTGAATCCTTCAACTCAATTGTGCCAAGAGATGTTTACAGGATATAATATCTTTTCATATAAAATAGAACTTTGTCACTTCACAACAATATTGAGGCTCAGAGTACACACTCATATACACACACACACACACACACACGCACCTACATACACACACACACACACACACACACACACACACACACACACATATGTATATGTACATACACACAAGCCCATGCATAAACCTTTACACACACACAGCTACACACGCACATACACACACGCGCGCGCCGCACGCGCGCGTACACACGCACGCACGCACACACACACACACATATAAACTCAATTCTTCTCATCTCGTGCCTCTTTGGAGAGCAGAATCCAAGTCAGTAAACTTCTTTGGCCCTGCTCCTGCTGCGCAGAGCAGGGAGTCTCCCTGCTCCGCGCAGCGCGATCAGGACACGCCCCCTGCCTCAGCCAGAGCAGATCTCTGCCCCGACATCGCTGCGTGTCTCTGTGATCCTCTGATCCGGGATCTTGGGTCCCAAAAGCGATCAAACCGCTCCGTAGGCGCTGATCAACAGTTATCTGCTTTTCCGGGTTCACTCGCCTCACCATCTTACTCCATTCGCCTCCACTCGCACTCCACAGTACACACACACTACACTCCTCTCCTCTCCCGCCTCTCCGATCGGCAGATAATGATACAAGATCGCCACCTACAGGTTGGGAAGGGTGAATTACACCTTCAAAGCTGCTCCAGGTCGTATCCTAGCAACCCCCGCTGAAAAACGTCCTTGACGAGTTTATTCGTCACGGCACTCAACGTTCGGATTCAACATGACGAGAAAACTCGTCACCGGCAGTCAATGAGTTAACTTTCAAATCTGTTCATGTTCCGAGGGGGCTGAGGGCCCTTGCACTTTTTCTTAATTCCCCTCTGTTGTGCAGCTTCTGATAAAAGAGAACTCTCAATCTCATGAACACATAAAACATTCATGGAAATCTGTAACCCACTCATTTTCAGTCAAATCAACCACTGTGAGAAGAATGTGGAGTTTGTCCTCTAAACTCACATATTTTAAAAATTAAACGGATTTTATATATTTAATAGGAATTCAGCCTTGGACTTGTTTGCCTCATTATAAGTGCCTAAATCTCATGTTTAGTACTAGCACTTTACTCTGACATGGGAATTGTCAAGACCCCACAAATGCTCTATCTACTCTCTCAGACCATCCCAGGGACACCAGCTATGCTTATCCTTATATTTACCCACAAAAATTTAGGCAGAATATGAAATTTGATTTACCTTTAAAAGACAGTACAGAAACAGAGGACAGCAAAGGCCAAAACTTATAAAGAGTTCAGCCATTAGTTTGTGCTCCAAAGGGTTCAGAAACAGATTTAGTTTGAACTGAGAGTCATCTTAGTCAGACATTTTAGGAAAAACAGGCCAAAATATTAAAGGAAAAGTAACGTTTTTTTTTTACAATTTGAGTCTTCTTTCGGCAATAAAACAAGTAGTTTTACTCACCCATAGCAGTTTGATGTCAATTGGAGCAGTATCGCAGAAGTTATGTTGTAGCCGTTCTGTTCTACTAATGATCCCGTATCCGTTAGCGTGAGTGCTCGGGGCATTACTTTGCGGCGTCCAAATAATTCAAACTTTAGCACTTTTCAAATCACAGAAGATCGCTGTGTCAGGGTAGACTTTTAGTAGATTCCAAAACGGCCTGAAACCCGATATCGCTACAGAAAAGTAAAGTTCAGAGCGGTGTTAGCTTCTTTCGGACTAGCGCTGTTTACAAAACAGCTGAGTTCACGCATGCGCACTGTCCTCTCTGATGACGTCATCAAATGAAACTATAGCTGGATATCGGGTTTCAGGCCGTTTTGGAATCCACTAAAAGTCTACCCTGACACAGCGATCTTCTGTGATTTGAAAAGTGCTAAAGTTTGTGTTATTTGGACACCGCAAAGTAATGCCCCGAGCACCACGCTAACGGATACGGGATCATTAGTAGAACAGAATGGCTCAACATAAATTCTGCGATACTGCACCATTTGACACCAAACTGCTATGGGTGAGTAAAACTACTTGTTTTATTGCCGAAAGAAGGCTCAGATTGCAAAAAAACGTTAATTTTCCTTTAAGGGTTAAAAGCAAAATAGTATATTTTCATGGATTTTAGGCAAACGACTAAGGCCATTACCATAGTTTGAAAACTCAAACGTCCTCAAAATGGCCTTTAATTGGAAACTTAAACAAACCCATGAATGTTATTTAACAAGATCGATGCATCTTATTCATTGCCAACAGTCGATGTGATTATATTCGTTAGAAGAATCTCAATTGAATGGTCTATGTGCATATGGCAGGTTCATGTTTTTATAATTATTACTTACTTTGATATTTGGAGTTCATTTTTATTAGTCTAATCAAAATTGTATGTGGTTTTGGACAACAGTAGGTAACAGTATGCCACATCTGCTGCCCATGTCCAACCAGGAAGTAAAATGATAAACTACTAAAATTCAAAAATTGAAAAACAGTCTCCTCAAATGTATAAACACGTACACATTTTTAGCTCCTTATCTCCAACACTTTATGCTAAAAGAAGGACTCTGTGTGGCTCTGTTCTGCTTGTATCTGACAGCAGCAGACTCTGAAGGATGGGACAGCCACACCCTTAATTGGATCAGGGTTCTCTCGTGGCCAATTTGAGCCCTGTCCTGTAGAGTGCGCTAGTGAGGGCTGTCCACAGTGGTGCAGGTGGGAAAGCCCTGTCAGAAGAATCACACATCTCATAGAAGCACTCAGGACAGATGTTTAATTACTCACACGTCAGTACTTCTACTCGGGATGTCTTTGAGAATGGGGTAAACGTTGTGCATAATATACTATCACATACTTTATGGGTTTAAGATGAAGTACTGGTTAAATGATATGTGTGCAAATTGCTATGTGTTTTTATATGGTTAGATAGTATAAAGAATGTACTCACTCAGGTTGAACAGTTGTGGATTTTCTTGTTGGACAATTTCTATGAACATGTCAAAACAAAAGCAACTGCAAAAAAGCTGTACAAAAACAGCTGGTGAAAGTTTATTTACTAAGTTAGTTGGTTCCATTAGTCTTATACAGCACATCCAGACACACGAATCAGCTTTACAATTCCATGCATTATTCATTCACTCCACACTTGATGGTGAGCTACTTCTGAATCCACAGCTATGACCACCACCAATCACACACTATATTCATAGGCAAGGTGGGTGAAGTGTCTTGCCAATGAACACAATGGCAGTATGCACCAGAGTCCGTTTTGCCAGTTTCGCAGATGGTATTGCTAGCCAAGTTCGGCCATGCTTAGCTTTCGGGAATGTACGAGATCCAAAATTCTGAACGTGGTGACCATTAATCAAACATAAAAGAGCATATAGTTATCGAAGTATATTACATATTATTTGAAATGACCCAAACCAACTGTACAGCTCCCTCTATAGTCCACTACACAGTATCGTTAAACACATCTGTGACAGACTGAAGTGCCCTTTATGTATTAGCTCTGGCCTGAAGCGTTTCCATGGAGCACTTAAACAAGATGGCTATCAGCGGTGAGACGAATGTTGTGCCCCGGGACCAGAGTTTGTGCTGAAGCTCATTGAGAGGCAGTGTGTGTATCCACTAATCAGCTCAGACCTACTGCTATATGTGTGTGTGCGTGTGTGTGGTGGGTATGTGTGCGTGCAGGGGTGTGGGTGTGTGTGCCTGGTGCCGTGGCAACAGGTAACACGTCCCATATGAATTACTCTATAAAGAGGAAGTGGCTGTGCAAAGTTGTGTTGTGCACAGCTTACTTAGAAATAGGCCACAAGAATTACAATATCGAGTTATAGTTCAATACATGATAGATGGAACAATCATTTTAGATGGTCAATATTTATCGTGGGTAATTTTTCTTTGGGGGACTTTTTGTATATATATTGTTTTCTTTTTTGTGTCAGTGGCATAAATTCAATTCAGGATTAGTCATAGTTATAGTTTGCTTTATTGTCGAAAAACAATCATATGTACACGTACATAGAGTGAATTCGAAATTTCGTTTCCCCACTAACCAGGCAGGACAGTATAGAGTGGCTAGGGGAGGGGCCGCTGCTCATGCACGCGCTGCCGACTGGGAGATGCAGAGTAGAAAAGATGCAATACAATCAGTGACAATTATTCACAACATGTAATGACAGAAAACAATTGGACAGGTAACATACGGTGTCTTTTTCTTTGGCGAAAAGAGGGAAGGGTGTGGGGCAAGGCAACAGATCAGAAATCAATGAAATTGATTGAAAACTGAAGAAGAAGCAGACATCCTAAAAATAGAGAGGGCAGTAATACTTAAAGGTCCCATGGCATGAAATTTTCACTTTCTGAGGTTTTTGAACGTTAATGTGAGCTCCTCTACCCTGTTTAGGCCCCCCCCCCATGGTTAAAAGTTGCGAAATGTCTAAACTGAGCATTTGCGATCTTTTTCTACGTTACAAAAAATCGGAGCTCAAACGGGCGATTTTGAACAAGGCACCTTATTGACGTCAGATCGAAAAAAGAAATGCAAATGCAGTTCCACCCCCGTCTGTCTTTACTCAGCGTCTCTGTAAATCACGCCCAGAGAGTTTGGACTGCGAATGCGCTAGGCAATGCGAAATGCGTTTTTTTATTTGCCTGGAGGCACGTCCGAGTGTTTCTAGGCTCGGAAGTCCTTTATCTGAGCCTCTGGACCTTTGAACAGCAGTGGTTTAATTTTATTTTCTGTGGAAATGTGTTTATTTTTCAATGGAACGCTTCAAATCTCTCCCCCCGTGCAAAAACACGGAAATGGATCAGCTGAGAGCTGAGACCGAGAGCGGAGCGTTTGGCCACGCCCCCACCCTCTACTATTGGCCATCTCTTTTCTCCTCATTTGCATTCAAGCAACAACGCCCATTATGGCCTGTTCAGAGAGAAAAAAAAAAAACTCTTTCTCATCTTATCTCTGTTTCTCATGCAGTGAGTGTTGATTTTGAAGAAGGATTCATTTACAGTATTAGGGAACCATTAAGGAGCCATATAAAAGCATCAAGAAGTACCATGTCATGGGATCTTTAATACATGTGAGTGTGTGTGAGCCGAATGGAATGTCTTGTTTTGTTTTGTAGAGTGTGAGATACGCGGCAGCTGTCGGCCTTGGACGTGTTTGTGCAGAAGATGCAGTCAAAACAAAGTCCAGTTGGATCACATTTTCCAGGAGAATTGATTACAAAAGGGGAAATTAACATAATCGATACATTTTAGAACCCAGGTGAACAGACAATTTGCCAGAACTCTGATTTCTGTCTGATTACTGTTTATTATCTATATCTTTTTAGCAATATATATTACAATTGAAAATGAATGCTTAGCCCCACTCACTCATTCATGATGTTTAGGTTTATAGATAGTATATATAGTAGCATAGATATAGTGGTGGTTGCAAGTGGTCTAGACAAAGAGCAGAATATTGTGTGCTGTGTTGTTTTGGGAATTTGGGAATTGCCAGTATACTACAGTGAGTTTTCAGTTTAATTTTCCATTTTTTATGCAGTGCTCACCATATACCATATGGTCTTCTGTAGCTGTGAGTTTTCATCAAGAGAAGGGACATACTGTGCAAAATGAGCTTTTAGTGATGAACACTGTTCCTTCATGATTAGTTTTTCTGGAAGTTGGATTTAAATAGATTCATGCATGTTTGAGTGATTCTGTATTTGAGGCTTGAATGTTTGGAAAATTTCTGTTTTCACATAACCCCTATCTCTGCCTACTTTGCTATTCTAACTTTTATTTCCTATACTAAGATTTATTCCAAAAATGTAGACTCCAAGTCATATGGTTCAAAAACGTATTTCAACATTTAAACCGTGCAATTAAAACTCCCCTGCATGCTTTTTTTTTAACAGGAAGTTACTATTAGATACAATTTAAAGGGCCCATATTATCTATATTATAATGTTATTTCCTCATCAAAAATATACCTGGAGTTGTGTTTTGTTCCATTCACACATGTTTAACACAAATCCTGCATATTTAGGCTGTGTTCTTCTCTCAAACAGAAAGCACTCTGTTCCACCTTGTGATGTCATGTGATAATACAGGAAGTGCTCCTCTGTGTTTTTGAATTCCATGCACCTTCACTAGTATCATTTGAATAATTTCAGCCCTGGAATTGGCCATCTCTACTGAACTAAAGGTAAAAGGTAACTGTTAAAAACTTCCACATCATGACATCACAAAGTGGAACAGAGCATTTTGTGCTTTGGAGATAGTAATAATTATAATTATAATAAGGAGTTACTCAAAAATGTGTGCATGAAAAAAAACACAACTCCAGGCATGTTTTTGAGGAGGTAGCAATGTTTTAAAATGTCTTAAAGCTCAATTTTGCGTAATACTGGACCTTTATGATACATTTTGTGGGTTACAATTAACAAAACAAATTTCCAAGTATTTCCAAGTACAGTAGAAAATAAGCATTAAAAAAACGCGTCTTTTAGACACGTGCCTTTTAGAGAATTGCACAGTAGCTGAGAATGTGCTGCTTAGTCTGCATGACGTATAAGTGGATAAGTACACCTATTGTTGAGAGGACACTTTGAACATAAAGTGAATGAGCCTGTGCGTAACAATAGTACAATGCATGGCTCTATTCTGCCTCATTGAAAATACGACTGATGAGAAGGCAGAAATATCATGAGCAGGTCTGAAATGGGCACGCAGGATTTCACAGGCAATTAGCCGCGTAGCCTCCAAAACTGGACTTTTCTCCACTAACTCACACAGTCACTCAGAACAAATTAAATCCTCTTGTAGCTATGCAACTGTGAAATTAATACTAAAAACCCTCTTGAAAAGTCCATTAAAGTGTCCGCAGAGAGCCGTGGGTTTGTCCGCTGGGAGAGTGTTGGGCTGTGGAGGTAATGTTTGGAGAGGGCTCAGGTGAACTTAAAAAGGACAATGGATGTTTAGTCCTGCCTTATATTGTGCGAGGAGAAAAGGCTGCGTCTGGAGTAACTTGTTTGGCCAGGGGTTTCAGGGTGATGAAAATCTAGTACTATTCCCAAAGCAATTAAAAATTCAAAAGAGAATATTATATTTTTTTGAAATGGCAAACATTCTCAAAATGTCACCTTTAAATTGGAAGATGAAACCCATGCAGATGTGGTGAACCAGTATTTCAGGCAATTCAGAACTCAATTTTTCATTATCAGATGTACAAAGATTTTTTTCAGCTAATATTGAAAATCGTTATACGGGGGGGGTCCTGGCCACAAAGGACCCCTGTTGTGCATGTTGGAGACTCTAACTCTAGCATGCACAAGTGTAGTAGTAGTAGTAGTAGTAGTAGTAGTAGTAGTATTGGTGGTAGTGTATAGCACCAAACAGAACTGTGATCAAACCAGCAACCTCGTTGAATTTAGGCATACAATAGGCATACACTCTGCCACCACAATAGGGCAAAGAAATAAAACTAAAACTGAAATTGTACTAAATGTCAATGCAGTCACTACATCTAACTAAACCAAGACTAGACGAGAACTACGTCCAGTAGTAGCAGTACTAATAGTATTAGTAGTATATTTCTTAAGTTCTTAAATCCAATATGACTCATAACAGGCATATTATGCTGATGATAACCAAAAATATAGCCACAAGTGCCAATGCCGCACCACTATTTCACTAAAATCGGAGTTTGTATGCGGAAATTGAAGCGATTTGTATAGATACAAAATGTAAGACTTGTGTCAAAAATTTGGATAGTTTTTGATGCCCTACCCTTTGAGATACCAAATTTTAGCCTGTTCAGGTGAATGTCCTATGAGGATTTCATAAAAGTATGACATATAGAGAAAATGCTTTGCAAAGTTTAATACAATATTGCTGACCCTTGGTAGAGCAGATGGCGTTGAGGTAATAATATTTTTTACTCAAGTTGTCATTATCTACTTCCGTGCCAAATTTCATGACTCTACATGCAATTTTTTTGGCATCGTTCCTACACTCTTATGCAATATTATCTTGTGTGGGGCACTGATGCACGATTTAACTAATTTTTGGAAATTGGAAATAGCCAAAAGTTAGGGAAGGGCAGGTTTTAATAATGGGCAAATCTTTGTGAGTTTTCATGACTGTTCACCAGGTGAAAAATGGGTGGGTTGTTTAGGAGAAAATGTTTCTGATACAAGAACAATGCTCCTCTTTTTTTTCTATATTAAACTATAAATTTTCAGAAAGCTCTGGCGCTGCCTTGGTCACTACGGGCGACTCACTTCGCATCAGTTCACGTCCCGGCTACTCTTAGCATTGCTTTGCAATACTAATAGGCCCTTCACCAGCTCCTGTTAGTTTTCCTTATTTTCCTTTAACTTTTTTAACCACAATTTTCAGATTTTGTCATGTATCTAGCTGTTTTGTAGATTTTATGAATGAAACAAAATCAAATAGTTTCTATTTTTCAATGAGTAGCTTGGTTCTTTTTAAGCATGATTTTTGGAGAGGAGCTCAGACCTTGGAGGAATGATTTGCATAATGTTTTGTGTGAAATTGCCCATTGTTAAAGTCTGTCTCATTTATGTTCATGAAATTGATGTACTGCATGTGTATTCTCACTTTTAATGGACCCTTTAAACTATGTCATCAGAATGTTCAAAATTCCAGAATAGAGATCCTGGAAGCAAAATGAATTACGTGTTTTGTTTTGTTTTGTTTTTGTTTGCTTTTTTTTACATCTGATCAAAATGCTAATGTCTTATTCACTATCTTATAACAAAAAATAGGTGACAATTTGGAATATCCAAGGTAGAAATGTCTGTTAGCTGTAAATAATACAAAGTCTAGCCTCAAAAGTATTTGTGCAGTAAAATTAAAGACTCGAGATTTTGTGTGTAGAATCCCTCAATCGTCCAGGTAGAATCTATGGCAAAAGGAGAAATTTAATTTGTCAACTGGACACATTTTATTTGGTCGAATATGTTTTGCAGCTCATCCAAGCTGCTTCTTCAGTTATGGTCAGACGCTGGTGGACACTGCCTATATCTCCCTGAAGTAGTTACTTTGAAACTCCTACTTGTTTTCAGTTTCTTTTAGTTAGGTAGACCTATTAAATATGCAGTGGGAGTGTGGGGTCTTGTTAGCAGAACCATTCAGGACCATAATGGGTGTTTTCACACCTCTGGACCTGACCTGGCTAACCCTATTGTTTTCTCTGTTTGTTTTGATTTAGGTTTGAGGACAGAGTTATAGATGGGAGACAAATGATGTCTGAGACCTCCAGTTCTGTTCAAGGAAGGATTCTCTTTCTTGACAAAAATAGCCTCTTTAACTCCCCTCTCAAACCAGTTCTTTTCTCTGGCTAAGATCTGTACCTCACTGTCCTCAAAGGAGTGGCCCGTGGCTTTTTATTCGACCAAATAAACATTTATCCAGTTGACAAATTGAATTTCTCCTTTTGCCTCCTGAGATGTTGGTTTCAGCAAAAATGCAAGGTGTCATAATCTTAAATAAACAAATATAAAATGTCTTCAAATTCAAATGAATCCCAATTTCCCAGTTGAAATTGCATTATATTCCATTTCACCTTTCATGGACATAGCTAACCCGCTAGCCACTCTGTACCAAATAGGAAGTGACCATGGGCTTGATGCTGACTTCATCAACTCCAGCAAGCAATTCACTTTGTATTGAAAAAACTTCAAACTTCACCCCTCTCCATAACTGCTGCTGTCAGGCTCTTTATTTTGGTCTTAAAATGTTTGTATTAAAGGTCCCATGGCATGAAATTTTAACTTTCTGAGGTTTTTGAACGTTAATGTGAGCTCCCCTACCCTGTTTAGCCCCCCCCCCCCCCATCGTTAAAAGTTGCGAAATGTCTAAACTGAGCATTTGCGATCCTTTTCTGCCTTACAAGCAATGCGAAATGCGTTTTTTTATTTGCCTGGAGGCACGTCCGAGTGTTTCTAGGCTCGGAAGTCCTTTATCTGAGCCTCTGGACCTTTGAACAGCAGTGGTTTAATTTTATTTTCTGTGGAAATGTGTTTATTTTTCATTGGAACGCTTCAAATCTCTCCCCCCGTGCAAAAACAAGGAAATGGATCAGCTGAGGGCTCAGAACGAGAGCGGAGAGTTTGGCCACGCCCCCACCCTCTACTATAGGCCAGCTCTTTTCTCCTCATTTGCATTCAAGCAACAACGCCCATTATAGAGTGTTCAGAGAGAGAAAAAATACTCTTTCTCATCTTATCTCTGTTTCTCATGCACTGAGTGTTGATTTTGAAGAAGGATTCATTTACAGTATTAGGGAACCATTAAGGAGCCATATAAAAGCATCAAGAAGTACCATGTCATGGGATCTTTAATCTGCTCTACATCACCCTGGTGTTTTAATTTTGCTATTTTGTCCATAAATCAATTCCTCTTCCTAATATGGAACTCGGCTCCAAATTTCCTCCTATATTGTCACACTCCCTTAGTCCACTTCTTTATACACTCTATAGTTAGCACAAAATTTAGAAGATTTTTGCTAACAGCCTTAAAACTTAAAAGATCTATGAATAAAGCTTAAGCCATACTACCATAAAGTACAAAACCCATAGTCTGCACATCCTTTGAAAGCTAACTATTTTCCTCTGACATTTGCGCTAACAGGGGGCGGACACTTGTAGCTGCTGATGACTGACATTTGATTGGCTGTGATCTCATTTTGTATCTGCGGTTAAACTTCTGTTGGACTTTAAATACCACATCAAAACTCTTGGACCATGTGCCCTTTCCACCCTTCACCTCGTCTTCTCTGCTCATTAAAATCCCTCCACTCTTCCTCCCTATTACTGTCCTAGTACAGGCCCCAAACTTTCCCAACTTTGGCTTTTCTTGTCACTTGGTTTTTTGATCCTTGCCTGATTCGGGCTCTTTGGAGACTCTGGTAACACTTTTAATTCTTCTTGATCTCTTTTAGCTGTCTGCGGTGTGCTCAGTTGGTTGCCTCGAGGACTTATTCAAACTTAAAAAACTTGTCAGATTTTGGGATCATGTAATGTAATATTTGTGACACATTTGTGAATTGTTTTTGTGAAATGCTTTTTCGAATATTTGGAAATATAGAATATGATTCATTTGTTGTATCGTACAGCTGCACTTTACACATAACTTTGCACATTACTTTTCTAGTGATCTACTTGTTGATGACTTGATGATGATGATAGTTTTGAGTGTTCCACAATTTGACGTAAATGTATCTTGCATTTATGAATTATAAATGAAAAAAATAATAATAATCATAAATGCCTTGAAAAACATGCATTCTTATGAAGTGTGTGCAAGGTCGCCTCTGTCACCTCCATAGAGTTTAATCCCACTTGTGGAACATTCCGGGCAAAGCAATAACATATCCTTGGAGACAAGCACTTGGTTAACCCTCTAAACATCACTTACGTGCCATTGTATAGATGTTTTTTTTGTTTGTTTGTTTTGGGGTTTTTTTAAATAATGGGGTCAAAGCTTTGGTAATAAAGAAATGTAAGACCAGCATAGATACTGCAGGCAAGGTGGTTTTGCCCAAAGACAAAACAGCAATATAAACCAACCAAAGCAGGGATCAAACCACCAACCATATAGGGTTCATGGGCAATCACCATATCTAAACCTGGAACTAAACCAAGATTAGACCAAGGCTAAACAAGAACTAGGCAAGACGTAACTGGGAAGTGTGAATCCACCCTAAGGTGAAAAAAACAAGTAGCGACATCCAGTAGAGAGAAATTGAGCAAAGCACTGACCTGCATATTTTCACAAACAAACTAGTCATGATTTTCATTAAAATAGGCTCAAGTACATCTGTTGGCATTGCCATGTTTGTTTTGGTTAGCGTGGGCATTTCACCCTTGACTTCTGCACAAACCTCAGTGCTGCTCCGTCATTGGTCTATTCACTGCTGGGACAAATTGAATCTTACAGCAGGGCTATCTCAAGATGGATTCTTGTAATTTGTAAATCCACAAATATCATGACAATCCATCTTGCTGTGCAAGGTTATGTGTTTATTGCTCTGAAAAACATGTGTACTCTGAGCCAAATCTGACTTGTCTGTCCAGGAGGAGGACCTTCTCCTATACTTGTTTCCATAGAAATGTCCCTGTGTCTTCCACAGTATGGCAATAAACATGTTTTTCTCTGGAGAATGTTCCGAAGTATGTTTTTAACTTTCTATTTCCATGGAATCCTGCAGTTGATGTGCCACCTCTAGAAAGTTACATACTGTGCCTTTAAATGTGGTGCAGAGCACAGCCTCAGTACAAAGGTGGTTTTGATCTCTGTTACACTGTCAGTCTCTTTATGTTTAAATTTTCCCTCTGATCACACTACACTGCTCGCCATGACACAAATCCCCAACGAAGTCCCTCTCACAAGTGTAAAATATCCTATCATACATCTGGAGTACAAGTTTAAGACCAAATTTACCGCCTGTCCGATAGCATAGACCTCTGCTTCGGACTTGAAAACACTGAGTGCTTTCCTGACTAACTAAGCGCCTGATGCGATATGACTTTTTTTGGATAGTGACAAATAGGTGGTTGAACCTCCATTGTGTCCAAAGACCTGGAGCTAAACTGTTATTCAATGTATTAAGGAGATGTATTTTTGACTGGGACCGGGAAAAGGTTAATGAATTCACCGTTGTATGCTGCAGCTCTGTTACAGTGGACACAGCAAGGGCCCGTCAACATGAGATATGGGAGCAGGAAAGGAACAGAGCAGCACTGCCCCCTGGAGGCACAACAGAGGAACAGGTCAGTCAGACTTAGGGGCATTTTATTTACGGCATTTGTTTATTGAATGGGTTTTATGCAGAGGTAGGTAGGAACGACATTTAATTTGTACTTTTCATTACTTGCACCATACTTTTACTTTAACATACTATTCCTTGAGTAATATATTTTATGGAAGTAACAATACCCTGCCCTGAGTAAAAATAAAAAAAAAATAAAAAAAGGTATACTCTTCCCACTGTGAGTAAATCTACAAGTGACAAAAGGACAAAAGCTTTATGTTTACAATATGAATTGATTTGAACATTAATGTTTCTTGCACTTGTCCTTCAGATGTCATGTCATTTTTCTAATGACATTTTCTTGTGTATAACCTTTGCAAATATGAGATTATGTTCGTTATGTTTTGTTCTCCCAGTTACTTGAACTTCCTGACAGATGTTCTTTAAGTTACACCCAAAGTTGTGGAGTGTGAAGAGAAAGTGTGGGAGCTTATATTTTTAAAGCACCTGTTGATTTTCTGTTTTACCATATGTCATGAAGGGGGGCATCTTTCGTATCTGTGCTGAAGCAATGGATCCAAACCAATGACCAGAAAGTCTCCCTGCTCCCCCTCTCCTCTTCCTCCTCCTCTGTATCAAAGACTGCATATTCAAACCAGGGCTAGTGCTTTGTCAGGTGGAAGGAAATCTCATTTATTTGATTGTGACATTATTTGCATGGTGTACACTGTGCCTATTGCCTCCATGATTAAAACTATCCCTGGAAAGTCACTCAAATAGAAAGCTTGCCGAGCATGAAGCGTATTATTGCTGTGATTAGTGCAGATGACTTCAGCCATCCGTGTAAGTAAAAGTGAAAAATAACTAACTAAATGTTTGTGGTGGTGATTTTAGATAATGAATGTTCCTTAAGCCACATTAGAGAAGAATTACTATCTCATTCTGAAGAACAATGAAGTTTATAAGTCATTATCTATTTGTTGCTAAGGGGTTTGTTTTATGTTACTGTGCAGAGGTTTAAAGGAATGGTAAGTTGCCTGCTGTCTGTTTTTAAAAAGGAACTATAATCACAACTGAACTTGGATTGCTAGTGCCTTAACCTGCAGGTTCTCATTCTCTTATTCTCAGTATATGGACAGGCCATGCCACATGTGAGAGCTCAGAACTTCTCAAATACACTCAAAGGCTGCACTAGCACTGATTCATATTGGTTGTAGGTGCTGGGGTTTAGTTAGTGATCATTCAAATCAGAGAGAAGCATTTTAGGTTTAAACCAACTGGATTTCAGCATTGAAAATGGCAACCCAAATCAGAGATTCATGTCAGGCTAATGGTATTCTAGAGAATCAAAACACCAGATTGTAAATTAGAAGCTGGAGGATTTTACTTGGAGCATGTTTTGGGTTAATTATAACCTTGGCGATCATTTTCAAGGTTTTTGCATATGAGAATTAAGATTAATTTGTAGACAATTTGTTGAATGTCACTCCTTCAGTACTCCCGTCTCACACTAAATACTTTCTAATTTACAGATAATGATCTTTCCTCTAAATTAAACTATTGTATTTATAGTGGATGCAGATTCCTTAGTCATGTACCTTCTGTGTTCATTGAGGCTTGTTTTAAAATGCACAGATGGTACAGAAGGGCAGCTAAAGTTACCACGGTGACCATACTTAAAATGACCAGCGTGACATGTGCACTGAAGAGATCTTTTATTTACACACAATGACACTCCCACAAACACACTTCTCCATATAGACCACCTGAGCCTACAACCCTCTTACCTGATATGCTAATAGATTTGTAAAAAAAAAAAAAAAATCATCAAAATATAATTTACAGTACAGTAAAAAGGCACAAAATAATACCACATTGAATCAATATATCAATACAATATGTCAAATCACAAACCTTTGAATGTCTTCTGTCTATTTATTGTTGATGTCTGTATACACTTCATGTCCATGAGTGTAGCTGTGTGTGTGTGTGTGTGTGTGTGTGTGTGTGTGTGTGTGTGTGTGTGTGTGTGTGTGTGTGTGTGTGTGTGTGTGTGTGTGCACGCCCGCGCGTGTGCGTGTGTTTTTAGTTAGATTGCGTATTTGGTGTCTGGTGAAATGCAATTTCAGTCCTCTGTGTAATGCCTGTTACATAGTGAATTGACAATAAAGTACACTTTGACTTTGACTTTG
>JAVJIX010000156.1:1085000-1092500 GCA_036785185.1 Paratrypauchen microcephalus | reverse complement strand
CTAGACAAAGAGCTGATGTAACATAACCTAACTTAAAGGAAAAGTAACATTTTTTTTACAATCTGAGCCTTCTTTCGGCAATAAAACAAGTAGTTTTACTCACCCATAGCAGTTTGGTGTCAATTGGAGCAGTATCGCAGAAGTTATGTTGGAGCCGTTCTCTTCTACTAATTATCCCGTATCCGTTAGCGTGAGTGCTCGGGGCATTACTTTGCGGTGTCCAAATAACACAAACTTTAGCACTTTTGAAATCACAGAAGATCGCTGTGTCAGGGTAGACTTTTAGTGGATTCCAAAACGGCCTGAAACCCGATATCCAGCTATAGTTTCATTTGATGACGTCATCAGAGAGGACAGTGCGCATGCGTGAACTCAGCTGTTTTGTAAACACCGCTAGTCCGAAAGAAGCTAACACCGCTCTGAACTTTACTTTTCTGTTGCGATATCGGGTTTCAGGCCGTTTTGGAATCTACTAAAAGTCTACCCTGACACAGCGATCTTCTGTGATTTGAAAAGTGCTAAAGTTTGTGTTATTTGGACACCGCAAATCAGTGCCCCGAGCACTCACGCTAACGGATACGGGATCATTAGTAGAACAGAACGGCTCAACATAAGTTCTGCGATACTGCTCCAATTGACACCAAACTGCTATGGGTGAGTAAAACTACTTGTTTTATTGCGGAAAGAAGGCTCAGATTGTAAAAAAAAACACGTTACTTTTCCTTTAAGTTAGGTTATGTTACATCAGCTCTTTGTCTAGCATGTGTGCCACTGATCTTCTGACTTACTTCTATGCAGTATTTTGCTCAGATTGTAAAAAAAAAAATGTTAATTTTCCTTTAAAGTTTGTCATTTAATTTTCTCTCATTTCTCAATTCTTTTTACACATGTGCAAAAACAAAAAACGTAAACAGTAGCAACAGTAGTTCAGTTGGAGTGTTTCTCCACTGATTTGAAGGTTGGCGATTCAAACCCTGTTCTCAACATAAACATCAACGGTTGAGCAGTCACATCTACGGACCCACAGGTTGGCGGTGTGATTCCGACTCCCACAGATAAATGCTATCATTATATACTTAGGAAAGACTCTTAACTCACCTTCCCCTAGTGTCTGCTTACACTGGTGTGTGAATGGGTGAAGTTCTTTGATAAAAAGCAATTTGAGTGCCTTGAAAGTGGAAAAGCGCTGTTAAAAATTTGACCATTTTAAACAAGAGAAGAAAATATGACAGTGAAGCCAAGCTAATCCTCATGCCAGGACCCTGCTTCGCAATGCACTTTAGGTTCAACAGAATTTCTTAAATTCACTGTAAACCTGGTGGTAAGATACTTCTGCGGTTACAGCTGCCCTGAGGAAGACGGATGTAAAGCAAGTCTTGTCTAAGCACTTCTGATCACGCACTAACACACTGCAGTCATATTACATAGGTCTTGTTAAACGACACTTTTGACACTTTTGACACTTTTGTGCAAACGGCATACAAATGGCAACTTTCAAGTTGATAGACGAATTACTGAGAAATAAAAGACAGTTTTCTACTTTGGACATTGACAACCCGAACCCCAGCAGCTGTTCAGGCTTATTAGTGTTATAGTCTACTGTGCTAAACTTCAGTACATTTCACTGATTTGCCTCCGGCACCTTTTCTAATATATACATTCTCCACTTTATAGTTTTTCTTTTCATGTTCTGCTTTCAGGATGTTGGCTGGAGTTGGCACACACAGAGGAAGTAGACCAATACTGTATGACAATTCCAATGCTACATGCAGAGGTGTGAGGTGGGACTAATATTCTTGTTATTATGTGAGAAGTGTTACATGCTCTTGGCCCCAAGGACAGACAGGAACTCAAAGACCTTCTGTGTTCATTTCAACATCTCCATCAACATATCCATCCACATACAATAAAATCTGATATGTTTCCCTGAGTGTGGTGGGTTATATGGAGCCCAGGGCAGGAAAAGGAAGTATCTATTACCATATATAAGCATAAGTTTTGTTTCAGTGATTTCCAAATGTATAAATAATTTCTCCCACCATGTTTGTTTTGTTACAGAATACTTTTATCATCATTTATTGTATTTTATTGTATGTTGGTTATGGACCAGAAATCTATCTATCTAGGAGGGAGTAATTCAATCAATATGGAAAAAATATTGCACATTTGGACTATATAGTAGAATTATCCAGTCTGATGGCGGAGGGGATGAAGGATCTGCGGTAGCGCTCCTTCTTGCACTGGGGGTGCCACAGTCATTGTTACAATGTTGTTACCTCATCAAAAACAAACCTGGAGTTGTGTTTTGTTTCACACACACATTTGAATAATCCTTAATTATCAGTCTGTCAATGTCTCCAAAGCTCAAAATGCTCTGTTCTTGTGATGTCATGAAGCGGCAGTTTTCAAATTAACAGCTACCTTTACCGTCATATAAGTAGAGAAAAATTCCTGGAAATTCCTAGGCTGAAATTATACAAATGATTCTAATGAACACAATGGTGTACTTCCTTTATTACCACATGATATCACAAGGTGGAACATCATGTTTTCTGAGAGTCTAAATCTGCAGGGTTTGTGTGTGAAACGTGTGAATGAAACACAACTTCTGGTATGTTTTGAGGAGGAAACAACATTATGGCATAGATCAGAAAATAGCATAATATGGGCCCTTTAAAATAAAAAATTAAATGCAGTGCAGGTTTGAGCATATGAAGGAGAGTGGTACGTCACTGACTGATAATACATTGTTTAAATAAAATAAAAACAAAACATCAATTGAAACCACAGAAAACATCAATAGGACTGTCAATCTGTGCATCGACCAGCCGTCGGCCGTATTAACAGCAGAGGGCGCTAATATGACAATTTGCCCATTTGTCAAGCATAAATTGCATAGGCCTAAAAGGTGACAAAGAAGAGTGTGTTACTCATTGGTTTCAGCACTTTCCCCTCTCCGGTCTACCGGCTGTTGGCCATACTAACAGCAGAGGTTATTTGCGGGGGGAAAAGTCCAGTGCTGTTTTCGGTCCCAGTCCATCCCTGACTGCACCTATTGCTGGAGAGAGTTAACATAAAATGTTGATCCTGGGTAAAGTGATGATTGGCAAATACATACAAATACAACATGATTTTGTGTTTTATATGATTCAAATTACAGTAACAATGTAATCTCATCTTGCAATAATATCTATTGGGCCTTCACATATATATGAAGGCCCAATAGATATTATTGCAAGATATAAAGTTGTCCTACTTCGCGGATTTCTCTTATTGCGGGTTTTTTCTGGAACCCCCGCAATAAACGAGAGATTACTGTACTGAAAAGCTAGCTAGCTCATAGCCGCCAGCGACCACATATACAAAAAAAAACACAGACCTACAAATTGTCTATTGTAGTACATGTACTGTTTTGTTGAATATTGTAAAAAAAAATTATTGAACTTACCACAAAATCGACGGATGATGATGGATTTTCCAGATTTTTCCAGAACAACGCCTTGTTCGCAAAATGAGGTCAGCAAAAAGGACGATCGAGCGGTTGTCCTTCTGCCTTACTGAGCATGTGCGAGAAAGTACAGAAAGCGGACTGGGACAGCCTTCAGGCAATTTAATCAGCTGTATTACATAAATTCAATTCAACAAGGTTTCGTAATTACAGCAATTGATGTTGTTGGGTAAATACAAAGAAACTCTCTTGATTTCATCGTCAAAATTAGACACAAGTATTTTTAAATGATAAGAGTTATTTAATGCTAACAATATCCATGTTTCACTTTTTTGAGTGTAGAAAAGTTGCACCCAGAAGTGAGGAAAATGCATTAATTATTTTGAGAAGCTTGCTAATCTTATGCTAAACTGTGAAAACTACCACTGCATGACATCACAAGGTGGATCTCAGCATTTTGTGCTTTGGAGATGGAGACAGACTAATAAAAGAGTTACTCAAACTTGTGTGAATGAAACACTACTCACTAAACACACTACTCTGGGTACATGTTTTTGATGAGATAACATTATAACATGGCTTAAAGCTCACAATAATTCATTTTGTTTAAAATAGAACCTTTACATTATTATTACATTAGTACAGGCATGTATAATATTAGTATTTCTATTTTTGTAAAATGCAAATTCAGCTAACCAAATCCAAGTTCTACAACATCTATTATTATGCTGTATCAGACCAGTGTTATCCAGTTAACGTTACAGACAATGCAATACAATACAATCACTGCAGCCCTGCGCCTGCTCCTGTAGCTTAAGCACTCTTGTTTATTTGTGTGTACTGTGTTGTGTGGATGTTCAAATGGCCTGCCACTCCACAGCCAGAGGGTCTCCAAGCTTGCCGGTCTTATCCAGGATCTCCTCTTTCTTTCCCACAATCCCCTGCTCTAACCTAGGCTTCAGGTCTGCACTGATTTCCCCAGAGGAACAGAGCAGCCGCAGCAAAACTTTATCTGCGGAGTCAAAGTTAATGGGGAAAATCAAGACGCTTCGGAGCAATGATCACTGTCAGGGAGGGGCGGGCGATCGATCAGGAGAAGCAGGCCGGATTGAGTATTATGGGACTTGAATGTAATAGGCCTAAGAATGAAACAGTGCCATGGTAGATACAGAGGGAAGTGAGCTCATTGTTGTGTATGCCTTTGTGCATTTTTTAACGTTTATTTAATTTTATGATTTTATTACAATATATATATTCTATTATTATTAATTGTTGCACCATATTGTCAAAGCAAAAAATGACACTGTGGTTAATCATGATCAATAATTCAATCATTTGAAAGCACAAAATCAGTTGCCGTGCAGTATGGATGTTTTTAGTCCCTCAAACTGAAAATTACATTTTGAAATTACATTTACATGTACATGCAATGGAAAGTTCAGTCACTGGTTAATAAGCACTAAACCAGTCTAAATCAGGTCCAAACCAGGACTTAACCAGGACTATATTAGGACTGATCCAGGACTGAACCAGAACAGGACTGACAGGCTGTAGATAATATATTTAAAAAATGTGCTCCTCACCTTCCACGGTGGTTGGTCTCCCTCACCCTCATCCAGCTCGGGTCCTCTACCAGAGGCCTGGGAGCTTGAGAGTTCTGCGCAGTATCTTTGCTGTTCCTAGTACTGCACTTTTCTGGACTGAGATGTCTGATGTTTTTCCTGGGATCTGCTGTAACCACTCCTCCAGTTTGGGGGTTACAGCCCCGAGTGCTCCGATCACCACGGACACCACTGATGCCTTCACCTTCCAGGCCTTCTCCAGCTCTTCAGTTATGTTTCGGTGGTACGCCCCATGTAGGGGTTTGTCCTGCCATGATGGTCCCTCCAGCACCTCTTCCTCTGCACTCCGCTGTCTGAGGCATTCCCTGAGAACATCATCTGTCGGGGCCTTGTCCTTGATGTACTTATGGATTTTGGATGTTTCATCCTGGACAGTGGTTCCCACACTCACTAGTCCTCGGCCTCCTTCCTTCCGGCTCGTGTACAGTCTCAGGGTGCTGGATTTGGGATGGAACCCTCCATGCATGGCCAGGAGCTTTCGTGTTTTAACGTCTGTGGTCTGTATCTCCTCCTTTGGCCAGCTTATGATTCCTGCTGGGTATCTGATCATTGACAGGGTGTAGCTGTTTATTGCCTGTGCCTTGTTCTTGCCATTGAGCTGACTTCTTAGGACTTGCCTTACTCGTTGCACTGCAAATTTCTCTGATGTGGCCAAGATTTTAAAACTTATATCAGGTTATTCATCTTGTTTTCAGATTTATTCTCTACTTACTAGTTCTGAGACTGCTTAATTCTAGTTTAGAGGTATGATTAAAGGAGAAGTTCAATTTGTCAACTGGACAAAGTTTGTTTGGTTGAAAACGTTTCGCCGCTCATCCGAGAGGCTTCGTCAGCTCTGGCCCTCATGCTGGTTCGACCCTGTTTATATCTAGCTGCAAGGGAGGAGCTAGCTTCCCTGAACAAAGCTCTGACCTATCCCCGCTACTCTCTTTTGTTTTACGAATTCCTCTGGCGTCTTGTATTAGCATATCTATCAGTCCGCTCACTACACTGAAACAACTCTGAAACCATCAGCTAATCTGTCTCTTTGTATTTCAAATTTCTCTGGCGTCCAATTCCCTATTCAAGACAACGACCCTCTCCACCCCTCTGCAATGGCTTGTCTGTCCTAATGATTCTTTGTTTGAGAATCGAATTATAGATGGGAGACAAGTTGTGTCTAACTCCCCCATTTCTGTTTAACGACGGATTCTCTTTTTTGACAAAAATAGCCTCTAGAAGCCGCGGCTTCTAGGTGAAGATGCCGTTCATCTTCACCTAGAAGCCGCGGGCCATTCATTTGAGGACAGTGAGGTTCAGATCTTAGCCAGGGAAAAGAACTGGTTTGAGAGGGGAGTTAAAGAGGCTATTTTTGTCAAAAAAGAGAATCCGTCGTTAAACAGAAATGGGGGAGTTAGACACAACTTGTCTCCCATCTACAATTCGATTCTCAAACAAAGAATCATTACAGGGCTCTCAAGTTTTGAGCGGGGTCATGCGTGAGACTGTAATTTCCGAGGAGCGGGGGGGGGGGGGGGGGGGGCGCTTGAATTGCGTGAGAAATGCCGTGTGAGCGTGTGAATACGTCGAATTGCGTGTTGAGAGCCCTTTTTGTCTAAAGAGCAAACTTAAACTACAAAGCAACTAATGAGAGTTATATAAATGAAGTTATTACCTGATGGTTCTCAGTTTGTTTTATCATCACCGCACTTTGTCAGTGCGCGCTGAGAGGGGCGGGGAGGAGGGACCGGGGCGGGGGGAGCGGGACATTTTTAACGGATTCATGTAAGAATCTGGTTAATGCACCGGGCCCGCGTCTCACCGCGTCTCACCGCGTCTCACCATGGGCAGTTCGGCTCTGGGCCGCGCGTATTCCGCGCGCAAGCCGTCGGGGGGGACACGTTACGCACAGACGGAGACAGGGACAGGGACCTGGACCGGAGTCGGTGCGTCTCAGAGGAGACGTGGCACCGGGGGCTCAGGACGTGCCCGGGGACGGCGCGGTCGGGAGCAGACGCGCCGTCCCCCCCTCCCCCTGCTCCCCCAGGGGGAGGGGGGGTATGGAGATAATTTTGTCTCATAAAGATTTGTATAAATAAAAAAAGATATATATAAATATAAATACATTTATAAATATTCAAACACAAAATACAAATACAAAAACGCGACATACAAATAAATGATAGAATGTATATAAATACACAGGCATTTGTAAATATATTTTCGAGATTTGTAAACAAATGTAGTTGACTTTCTATGTGGAGTCTGCATTTGTGGATACATTTTTTGCTTTCGTGTCGATGACGCAATTGTGAGACAGTCCTAGCGCAAACCACGATTTGTATAAATAAAAAAAGATATATATAAATATAAATACATTTATAAATATTCAAACACAAAATACAAATACAAAAACGCAACATACAAATAATTTATAGAATGTATATAAAT